>BSBK01010451.1:7500-277500 GCA_027943335.1 Chamaecyparis obtusa | reverse complement strand
GGCCTGGTAAGAGGTCTTGAAAACAATTCAATGGAATTGTCACCTTGTTAGAGGATTTACAATATGGTTGTTAAACCAACTCGGTTAAGAGATTTAGAATTCACTGTTACAATGATAAAAAGGTAACAATGAAAATGACCTGTATAATAATGCAACTGCCTTGCTGATTACAGATCTCTATTCTGCATAAGTGTGATCCTTCCTGATCGAATATATCTCTGCTGCTCCTCAAGGATATCTGGTCATCCTTCACAATTTCGCACCCACCTTTCCTGTCTTTCTTCTATATATCTTCTACTATAATTCTTGTTTATTTTTCACATTTGACCTTTTATTTATATGATTTTAGATTTGTCAAATCGACATTACTTAGTATAACAGTCGGCTGAATTAAGCAAACTTTATTTGCAAAGATCCTTCAAGGGCTGACAGTGCTCGGTGACCATAACTTTCTACAATCTTTCAGAGACCGAGGGAACTCGGTAAACACTGATAATTCTTTTTCTTCGATAACTGACTGAACTCGGTAGATGCTAACTTTTCTTCGACAACCGACTGAACTCGGTAAATGCTAACTTTCTTTGATAACCGACTGAACTCGGTAAATGCTAACTTTTTTTGATAACCGACTGAACTCGGTAAGCACTAATATTACTGCCAGGTAGACCGACTGAGCTCGGTAGGTACTGATTGATGCGGACTATGACATTGTGTGACATCAAAGACAATACATAATTTGAGTAGCAATTTCCTTCAGACAATTGTTTCCAACAGTATATACATATATATGTATATATGTATATATGTATATACATATATATGTATATATGTATATAGATATATATGTATATAGTTATATATGTATATATATATATCTGTGTGTGTGTGTGTGTACACATCCTTGGTGTGTATATACACACATGTATACTCATGTGTATATTTGAACTTGAATTTGCTCTTTCCCTCCTCCCAACCAAAACTTGCACAATCAAAATGAGGGATTAGGGTTTGTTTGGTGTTTTATATTTTAGCCCAACCCTTATTTCAAATTAGGGTTAGGGCTGGCCTTTTGTCTCTTTTAATTTTTATTAAGTTCTGTTTTAAAATTTGAATCTCTCATTTTTATTAATTAATGTTGGTTTGACTTTTGAGAGTTGCTCTATTTTAAATTTTGATTATTTTAGTATTATTTTATTCATTGGAATTTGTATTCGTTATTTTCATTATTAGGTGGGATTTATCTTATTACTCGTTATCTTTTGAATTTTCCTTGTTAGTAAATAATATTATTAAATTATCCTTTAATCTTCTTAAGGCACTTTTTTAGAAATTATTTATTTTGTATTTATAATTTAATGGTTATTTCAAATGGAATATTATTTTAATTTTATTTTAATGTTTGTGGTATTATTTAATAATATATTTTTTCTAGTATTATTTTTTAATGATTTTAATAATGGTATATTCTAGGGGAAATTATTTAATTGTCCTAGGTTGGGACTTAGATAATTCTTTTCCCCCTTAGCCTAAATGTTAATGTTTTATTATTAATACTTTATAATAGTTATTTTAATCTTTTAATTTAAATTTAATTAATTTAAATAAACTAAGGTAAATATTATGTTTTGAATTACAGCATAATATTTTAATTAAATTATTAGAACATTATTAACATTAAGTGGGTTTCAACTTTAAACTAGCAGTTGCATAGTTTCGTAAAACTCTAGACAACGGATGGCGGAAGGTGGCAATAGATGTGGAGGTAGTAGCAATGGAAGAAGTGACTTTTACAAAGGACTACAGAGGCAATGACAATGACCATGGAGGAATCAATGGAATCCCTTTCAAAATGGGCCTACAGTGGACTTGAATAGGAATAAATGGATTTTGGGTAATCAGGGGAATGACACTTCTCGGAAGGGGCAGATTGTTGGAACTCGTTGGCCTTATACTCAGATATTTACTCAAGGATATGAAGGAAAGCATAGGGGTTTTGGTCGAGCGAGTTGGATCCCTCCTCGGTAGGACCTTTCAAGGAACTATGGAAGGAATGGTGGGGATAGGGAGAAAAAAGAACCCTTTGCATGGAAGAAGAATGATTTTCTTACCCAACCCAAAAACTTCAGATTCAAGCAGATCAAGAGCATATTTTGGTGCCCAAAGGATCCAAGCTCTTCTACACCAATCTTCAACTTGAGAACTTCAACCCAAGATGTAGGAAAAGAGGTAGATAACACTATTATCATAAGAGCTTCCTCTTTGTTGATTAATAATTCCCAATGGACAGACTCTATGAATAGGTTACAAGATAGGGATTTTTTAATGAAATGGTTAGGAAACTTGCCATCAATAGAAAAAATTCAAAAATGGATGAAGGATAATTGGGGGGAAAATTTTGAAATAAAAACCCTAACAAACGAGTTTCTTTTGATGATAAGTCCTTCAAAGATAGAAAAGGATTGGATTTTGGATGGGGGACCATATATGTTGGATGGGAAAGGCATGTATCTTTGGAACTAGAAACCAAACTTTAACCATGACATAGAGGAAGTGGAAAATACAACTATTTGGCTGAAGCTTAAAAATCTTCCTTGGAAATATAAAGATGATGAAACTTTTAGAATTATTAGAAATAGCTTGGGGAAATTATTATAGTCTGGAGAAATGGTTGATGAAAATGACTTCTAAATTTATTCAAAAGTGTTAGTGTTGTTGCAAAAATGCTATCAGATTCTAGATTATGTAGTCCTTGGATTGACCAATGGTGAATGGAGGTTAAGAATTGAGGTAGATAATGCAGTTCTTGACAATGTGATAGAACATAGTGGTGAGAAAGGAAAAGGATTAGAAGGTAATAAATGTGTGGAATGGATTATAAGGATAGGGACAATCAGAACTAGGTTTCCCCCTTGGGCTATTAAATTTGAGGAAGAAATTATTCTAAATAGGGTTTCAGATGCTTTAGATAATCTCCCCTTGGAAAAAAAACAAAGGAACACATGGGAATATCTTAGAAAGATAAGGGAGCACAATATTTCTTCTCAAATAGTAATGGGGGATAGCCCATTGTCCACACAAGTGGTGAAGGGAATACCCTTTTACCCTATTAATGAAGCAATCAACAATAGTGTCAAAGTGACTCAAATCACTGAGAGAGATATGGAGAAATCTCTAATGGTTCCTGATTCTTGGGAGGAAAATCTAAACACTCCCAAAAGATTTAGACAGGTGAGTGCTGATAGAAGTTGCAAAAAAGATTTCATTGAGGATGAAAAATCTCACTCAGAATAGTTGGAACCCTCCCAAAAGGAAAAAGATAATGATCTTTGAGACCTATGCAAAAACATCCAAATTTCCCTGATCAGAAACTTAGAAAAATATATGGAGGATATGCTGATAATGAAGAGAACAGTTGGACACAAATTCAGAGTATGATTCACAAGGGGATGAAGGTGGTAATGAGGCTTTAGGTGTGCAGGATCAAATTTATGTCTTCGATAAGAGAAAAATAAATCAAACTCCCTCTTTAATGCAAAAACCAAATGTTAAGGAAAAGAGAAAGAGAGGTCCTAAATCCACAAAGGTGAAACTTGCTATTGCTGGTAATGCAACAAACCAATGAAAACTACTGAGATCGGGAAGAGGATACACCTCTTCCTGAAAGCCATGAAGCTCCTTTCATGGAATGCCAGGGGCTACAATGCCCCTGACAAAAGGTGCTTGGTAAAGCGATGTCTTGACCAAGCCCAACCAAATTTAGTTTTTCTACAAGAAACAAAGTTAAGTGGAGAAGGCGTTTTATCATTTACAAGAAAATTTGGAATGTGGAGATGTCTAGTTAAGGAGGAGGTAGGAGCTTCAGGAGGGTTGGGTATTTTATGGAAGGAGGTTGGGATGCATGTCATTTTGATAGAGGAAGGAAGAAATTGGCAATTAGTGAAAGTTGTATCTTTTTAGTTAAATATAACTTTCTTGGCTTACAATATTTATGGACCTCGTAACCTAGTCCTGAAACAAGAGTTATGGACCTCTCTTATAGAATCCATTAATATATAAAGACAATCTATTTTCGTTGGGAGGGGACTTCAATTCCATTCTTTCCCCAGATGAAAAATTAGGAGGAAAGGGGTGGATTAGTCAGAGTCAAAAGGAATTTTCAAACTTTGTCTCTAACAATGAATTACAAGATGTAAGTTTTAAGAATGAAGCCTTCACATGGACTAATAGGCATAAAGGGTTCACAAATATTGCTGAAAATTTGGATAGATTCCTTCTCAATGGATTATGGGAGGATACTAAGTGGATATACCAAGCTGAGATACTACCTATAACAGGGTCAGATCATTTCCCCATTTGTTTAAAAGTTTTGGAGGATGCATCCCCTGAGAGTGCTGCCTTTAGGTTTGAAAAATGTGGTTTAGAAATACAGGCCTTTTAGAGCTAATTGAGAATTGGTGGATCCATGCCCCTAGACACTTGAGTAATTGTGCATTTCTTTTCTTCAAAAAATTACAATACATAAAATAAAATCTTAAAGTTTGGAACACAAAGGTGTTTAAAAATATCTTTGTGGAGAAATTTAATATTTAGGCTAAATTAGCAGCTTTAAATGAGATGACTATCCATGGAGGAATAGATAACAATATTTACAACCAAGAAAAGGAGTTTAAAAATAAATACAGTGAAGTATTAAATCGAGAAGAGATTTTCTGGAGACAAAAATAAAGGGAACTATGGTTAAAAGAATGGGATATGAACACTAAACTCTTCCACAATTCAGTCAAAGGAAGATGTGCTTTGAATAAGATTTTTTCTATTAAGGAAAATCAAGGAAATATTTTAACTGATCAAGCCCAAATTAATGGTGAAGTAGTAAGGCACTTTTCTTGAATTTTCTTAAAGGAAAT
Organism: Chamaecyparis obtusa; assembly: GCA_027943335.1. Taxonomy (NCBI): domain Eukaryota; kingdom Viridiplantae; phylum Streptophyta; class Pinopsida; order Cupressales; family Cupressaceae; genus Chamaecyparis; species Chamaecyparis obtusa. The sequence goes on along the minus strand of BSBK01010451.1, from coordinate 272,593 downwards.
GGGGCAAATAGGTATAGACAACAACCTTTTGGATGTGATCCCATGAGTCATCTCAAAGGAAAAAAACAATTGGTTGATGCGAAATACCACAGAGTCTGAGGTTAAAAAATCTTTATTTAGCTTGGGCAGTGACAAAGCACTTGGTCTTGATGGATTCCCAGCTTTCTTCTTTCATAAAACATAGTATATTATTGGCAGAGAATTGTGTGAGGTGGTAGAAAAATCTAGGAGAGATGACTTTATCTTCAAAGACTTTAATAACACCTTTTTAGCATTGATTCCAAAGAAAGGTAAGAAGGAAACCTTTGATGATTTTAGACCAATTAACCTTTGGAATATAGTTTATAAGGTTATAACAAAAGTAATGGCAAATAGGATGATATCTATATTACCTTCACTCATATCAGAGGAACAAAGTGGGTTTTCTCTAGGCAGATCTATATATGAAGGTATCATTGTTGTGCATGAAGAAATTCATTCAATAAAATTGGGAAAAGAAGTGGGTATGATGATTAAGCTAGATATGAAAAAGGCATATGACAATGTTAATAGGAGTTTTTAAATGAGGGTTCTAGGTAAATTTGGGTTTGATAAAATGTGGTGTGATTGGGTCTGTAGTTGTATCTCAACACCTCATATGTCTATATTGGTCAATGGTAGTCCCCAAGGTTTCTTTGAAACCTCTATGGGTATTCATCAGGGTGATCCTCTCTCCCTTTTTCTTTTTATTATTCTTGTTAAAGCCCTTGGAAGATCAATCAAACATGTAGTAAGTTTGGGGTAATGGAAAGGGATCAAGGTGTTAAGAGGTTTGGATCTAGTCACTCATATACAGTTTTTTGATGATACATATCTCATGGGAGAAGGGTCTTCTTGTGAAGCCAAGATTATAAGATCAATCCTAGATACATATAGTAGAGTTTTAGGGCATTCTAAGAAATTTAGGGAAGGATCTTTTTGACAATTGTGTAAAAAGGATGGAAAGTTGGAAAGGGAAATGGCTCACTTATGCTGGACACATTTTAATGCTTCAATCTGTCATCTTTGCAATTCCTATTTTTCAATGAGTTGCCTAAAAATCCTAATCAAAGTGCTGAAATATATTGAACAAAGAATGAGAAAGTTTTTTTGGAATGGTGGACAAGAGGAGGAAAAGATACCACTAGTGGCTTGGGACACTATTTTTCATTCTCGCAAAAATGGTGGTGTGGGTTTTTGCAAATGACACCTGACTAATAAAGCCTTGGGGGAAAAGATGGTATGGGAAATGTACACTAAACCCTCTTAGCTATGGGTGAGAATCCTTAAGGTAAAATATCTAGATTCAATGGAGGGCAAGCAAATTCTTACATTTCAAAATCCCCCAAAAGGGTCAGCAATTTGGAATTTTATTTTAGAATGTAGCTCTCTAATATGTGATCACTTGTCATGGAAAATTGGGGATGGTAGGGATGCCTTATTTTGGGATGAATATTGGGATGGAAAGCCAACATTATCAGAGAGACTAAATTCAAGAGCCATTCTAGATAGATTTAATAATGTCTTGGGTGATAAGGTTAGAGATTATATGGAACTACGCTCAAGACCGTTGGGACAGGTTTGGTGTTGGAAGGAGGTGAACACTATAGGTCTTAGTGATGAAATGTGTAACACTATGCAAAGTTTCTTTGATGAAAGACCTTTATCTTTGGTTGAAGTAAAAGATAACATTATTTGGTGTGCAACTAAACATGGAAACTATTCAGCAAAACTAGGTTATAAGCTACTTATCAATGAGGATGAAAACAATGATTGGCCATACAAGTTGTGTTGGGATAAGGATTGTTTACCTAAAGATTGAATAGTTGCATGGTTAGCTATTTAGCAGAGGATCTTAACAGGGGAACACATGAAAAATTATGGTTTTGTTGGACCTACAATATGCCCGATGTGTATGAGAGAGGGGGAAGATGTGGATCACCTTTTAGTCCATTGTAAATTTGCTCAAAGGTGCTGGGAGATGGTTAGATTAAAATTAAATTTCAGTGGACCTATGCCTTATTCTCTAGTTGAGGTATTCAGAGGGTGGATTATTTATCCTTTGAAATCAACTCTATCTAAAGTGTGAACTATTTTCCCCTCATTAGTAATATGGAAAGTGTGGAAGGAAAGGAACAAAATAATTTTCCATGATGTCTTAGAGAATATGGATAGTATATTTCATAGAATCAATACATCTATAGAAGAAGTAATGAGTTTAGCAGTTAGTAAGCTAAATGCCAATACTATTTTTTCATTATGGGATAGAACCATTCATAAAAATTGGCCCGAGATTAAAATTTGTTATAGGAATGATGGAAATCAGATAGGTAGTATGAAATATTTTCAAGGTGTAAAATGAGATCCCTCAGATATAGGGTGGATAAAGATAAACTTTGATGGATCATCAAAAGGTAATCTAGGAATATCAAGAATAGGGGTGATTGCTAGAGACAACAAAGGAGAGGTGTTAGCATATGCAACTAAAAGGATTATAGTAGGGACAAATAATGTGGCCAAAGCACATGCAACTTTGTTAACAGTTCAATTGGGGAAGATGATTGGGGTGGAGAAATTTCATATGGAAGGTGATTCAAAGATTATTATAGATGATATAAAAAATGGACAATTGCAAACATGGTTTATTAATAGCATTATAAGGGAAGTTGGAATATTTCTTCAGAATTTCAGAGAGTTTAAAATAAGCCACACTCTAAGAGAGGGTAACATGGAAGCTGATATAATTGTAAATTAAGCTACAACCTTTAATAAAATTGAATACACTATATGTGAATATTTTACCAAATGGGAGGTGTTTTAATTGATTATAAACTATATGAACTAAATGAAATAGTAATAAGGTTTCTTTGGTTTAACAACAACAAATTTGTTGTTTGAAATTTTAAAAAGGTGTGAATTTAGTTCATTAGTGGATAGGACAGATGACTGAGGAGCCTTTGTGTGGAGTAGGGGTAATGATGAATAAATGAGGTGAGAAGAACGATGCATTTAAGACCCTGCAGGCTTTTTCTATCATTATGGGAGATAGCGGAGTGATGTGATGGCTCACATGATTTAAGGAATTCATTTTTGGAAAGAAGTAAAGAAAAACCATAAAACACTCAGCTTTTAATCACATTAGTTGCAAGCAACAACATAGTGAACAGGTAGGAGTTAGGGTGGAAAAATTATAGAGACTACTTTTAGTGTCGACTCTGAGAAATAAATGAAAGCATTCAAAGGACTGGTGAGTGTTAAGAGGATTAAAGGGATTTTGAAGGTGAAGGAAGAGAAAATGGTGGAAGGTGTTCTTAAGGTGATTAGAATGTAGTTCAAAGAGCATCAAATTAAAAGGAGGAATAACTTGGATGTGATCTCAGTTTTCATTTCCTAGGGTTTGGAGATTCGAGAGACCACGAAGGAGGTTGGTCGAATGACTAGGGCACTGTTCAAAGAAGATGTGTTAGGAGGGATGGATTCAATCTTGGATTGGGCAATTCTTGGAATAGGGCAAGACCTAACTGAGTGTTTTGAAGAGGATGCAGATGCTTGAAGGTTTGGGCTTATTCCATTTCTACGATGGGAAGGAAAAGTGGACAAATCTGGAATGTTTGTGAATGCCATGGAAGGATGGACACAGGTGAAAGATGAATTAACTAAGCATGATCAAAAGGTAAATGAAAGGGCTACAAACATTTTGGTTGATGTGCTAAGGAAACGTCATAACCAATACAGATAGGGAATATGAATGAAGCTTAAATGGTAAAGATGTAATGCTACATGTGCCTTTTTGATGTTTTTTGATGAAGTTTTTGAATATTTTTAAATAGTTGATAGTGGAGATAGTTGCAAATTTTGAAGACAGCAGGGAAGAAGGTGCTTGTAATCAGTAGCAGACATTGTAGAAGTTTTATATTGATATGCATAGATGCTCAGCTAGATGACCATTATTGTATATTTTATGCTTACAATAGGGTTTATATACTTGTATAGACAACAAATAAAGGATGAAGAAAGGTTATATATACAAAGATAGTAAAGGAGAAAAAATCCTATGATAGATGTTATAGAAGTAGAAGACTGGATGATGAATTTTCAAAATCATGATGTAATTTCTCTTTAATGTTTAATAAAAATACCTATTACCGACCGAAAAAAAATATTAAGTGGGTTTCTCAGTTGTTATCCTAGGTTTCTCATAGGGTTAATTTTATGGCCTTATTTTATTATTTTATTGTTCCATTGTGAATCCTACCCTAAGCTAGTAACTTGGTTCATGTTTTGGAACCTTTGGGGTTAACATCACCCTATGATTAAATTAATTATTTAATTAAGCCATTTTGTATAAGATAACCTAACTTGAACTTATGTTAATCAACAAGTTTAAGTTACACCTTTTATAATTAATTTTATTTAAATGCTTTGATTTTAATCTTGTTATGTCTTCTTAGAGGCCTAGATAGTTTCCCAAAAGTATGTAACATAGTTTATGATCAAGGGATGTTGAAAAGCCAATGCTTGTCATGATACCTCTTGAGTGTTAACTTGCATTTTGTAAGCATTACGTTCTTTTTATTGTACCTTAGTATGTTGTCCTAGTTGACTTTTGTGCTTTAGAAAAAAAATTGTTGGTGTGTTTTTGCCCTAATTTTGGGCATGACATTTTGGTATCAGAGCATAGTTTCAACTCTAGGAGCCTAAACCCATTGCATTTTTAACTCATTACCTATTTTAACCCTTTTGTAGGTTTCCTCTAGTAATGCGTAATGGTCTCTGATGTGGAAGAGGTGCTAGGGGTACCCGCACGATAGTAGAGGATGTTGAGAAGATTGCAAAGGGAGTAGGTGGTGAGTAGGGACCTCTTCTTGTGCCGCTACCAAATCTTAATCAGGATATTCTGAATGCACTTCAAAATATTATTGGGATCATCATGGATAGATTACCTCCAAGGGGTTAGCTAGAAGAGACGTGAGAGAGGAGTAGAAGCCCTCCTCCTAGACATGTTGAGGGTCAGGCAAATCATGAGGGTGAGTTAGTTCATATGCCAGAGCCACCACCAGAGGTAGCGTAGAGAGCACCCCGTGACACAGGGGATCAGATTAGGGAGCTTATTCACCTAAAACCACCACTATTCATAGGATATATAGATGGGATTAAGGCTGAGGAATGGCTCTTGAGCCTTTAGCATTTCTTTGGGTGTCATCCATATGAGAGAAACCTATAGGCATGTTTTGCTATGCACATGTTGAGAGGGACTACTTCTACATGGTGGATGCAAGAGGAGTATAAGAACCACTTGGTCATTGATACCCTCTCCTGGGAGACATTTTTAGAGAGGTTTAGAGCCATGTATATGTCAGAGCATTTTAGGTAGTGCTAGATTGATGATTTTCATGACCTTTAGCAGAGGGGTCTCACAGTGGCATAGTATGAGAGCAAGTTTCTTGAGCTCCTTCCATATGTTGATTACATGAAGGAAGAGAAAATGTAGGTCAACCGATTCATTAAGGGATTGAACCATGCCATTTTAGATAGAGTATGCATGGTACCTCCAAGAGATCTTTGATACACTATAGAGAGGGCCAAGATAGTTGAGGAGATCCATAATAGATCTCATGGTGCACAAGATAGGTCTGAAAACAATAATCTCACACCTCAATCTTCCAATTTTTAGAGACCCCATTGGAAGGGGAATTAGAGGCATTCATCAGGATCCTTTAGAGTCCCTCATCCATAGAAGAAGCAACAAAAGAGTCAAAGGTAGAGGCCTCCTCAGGATCAACAGGGCTCCATGCCCAAGTAGTGGTAGTCACAAGGCTCTTGCTAGGATGAAAGATCAGAAACTCAGTATGCACCTCCAGCTATGACTCAACATTCATCTAGAGGTGGCTTCAATGGATCCTATATGAAAGGGGGACAATGAAAGTGTAGGTCATAGGGGATTTAGATTCAGGCATGAGGCTCATGTTACACATGTGGTGCCATGAGGCACATTTCTAGAGATTGTCCAATAGGTTAGCCAACTGGTAATTAGAGGGTGACCACTTTAGAGCCTACAGTGGGAGACATGGGGAGATCTCACTGAGTGTTTGTAGTGGTTGATAACTACCAAGATGAGCACCATACCATGGTTATTGAGGCCACAAGTAGGATTGGAGGTAGTAGCATTTCTATTTTCTTTGATTCAGGAGCTACTGATTCTTTCATTACTCCTTTTATAGTGGAGCATTGCGAGGTACTGGCATCTAGGTAGGATATAATTTGGGAGGTTGAATTAGCCTTAGGTGCTAGGGTGTCAATTAGTTCCTTGGTGAGATGATGTCAGATGTAGATAGGAGACATGAACGCAATAGTTGACCTCTGTATCACACCTCTTGGATCTTATTATTTTATTCTTGGCATGGATTGACTTTATGCCCACAACGCCAAGATGGATTATAGGTAGAAGAGATTTGAGTGTGTGGATGATTTTGGTGTGTCCTTAGTGATTTCAAGAGTTTAGAGGCTGATATCCTTATTAATCCTAAATGTATTAGGAGTTGTCTATAGTATTCATATATACAATCAGTAAATAGAGCAAGATAGTTCAATCGGTTATAGCTATGTAGTAGTCATCGAGCCAATAGATTACCAAGTACAATAGTCACCGAGTACATATAATTATCGAGCACTAGTATATACCGAGACCAAGAGACAAAAATTACCAAGTAATCTAGAGCTCACATAAAAGTTTGGAATGGCACATAGTTCAAGGTGAATAACTTTTTGCCAAGCAAGAAAATGGTTTTACCAAGATCAAGGTGAACATTTATTGCATATGTAATCATTTAATGAATGATGATTCCTAAGTAATGATGATCTAGGTTAATCATATGAATAATTGATCTTAGGTTTTATAAGATAGTGTCTAAACAATAATTAGGTCAAACTAGTTTGATACAAGTATTGTAAAGATGTCATTTTGATGTGTATCATCAAGAAGTAGCCTCACTCAAGGACATCTAAAGATCAGACAAGGTTATAATTAAAGCATTGAAAGAATACTCAGTTTATTAGAAACAAATATAAGGCTACCAAGCAATACAAAGAGACGTATTCATCACAACAAGGTGATTTCATTAGTATACTTAATGGATCTGATATCAGAAATGTAATTTTTTCTCATACAGATCACACATCACTATTACTTTAGCAATTGTAGCAGACTTAAAATCTCCTAACAGAGTAGACTTAATAGTCTTTTGTAAAATATATTAACCGAGTGCACACTTGAAGAGTGTTTCTAAAATCCTTTAACCAGGTAGATCTAGTTGATCTTTTTGTTACTCCTAATAGGGTAAGATTACCAAAAGTGATCAATCTTTGTAAGCCTTAACCAAAAACTTTATTTTTGTAGAAGTGAAGCTTTGTGGGTTTCATCCCCACCACAATTTTTACCTTCTAACAAGGGTTTCTGTGATAAAAAAATACATGTGTATGAATTTTCATGTATTCTTAATTGATTAGATTACATGAATTTACATTTTAGTTATGTTATTGAATGTATGGTGAATGCAATTGATACAGTCAGTTACTGAAGTATATGTTTACAAGGATTTAGTTTGAAAGTATTTAAGGGTACTAACTCACCCCTCCCCTCTCACTACAAACCTTTCCATAATTCCAACAATTGATATCAGAGCTAGTTCTCTTGTTGAGAAAGTTCAAACACTAAAGAGAAAAATATCTAAGGATGGAAAGGCATAAGCTTGAAAGGACTATTGAAAAGCAGAAATTGTAGATGGAGATCTACATTGAACAATTTAAGGAAGCCAAAGAAAAATTGAGAGAGCTACTAGTCAAAATGAAGGAAATAGAATTTTGGTACAATGAGATTGATTATCAGGAAGAAGAGATAGAAGACCCATTTAAAGGATCTAGATCTAGATCTAGAAGTATATCTAATGCATCTAAAGGAACCATATCAGATCTATCTAAAAAGAATCAACATCTTATTGAATAGGTGAAAGCACTACAGATTGGTCAAGAGACTCAAATGGTAAGAATGATTGATGTCATGAAAAATACAAGAGAGGCTAAACAAGAAAGGAATTTGGCTATTGAAGATAGAAGACAAATGAATGATAAGATGCAAGAAAAGGAATCTAAAATACTGAGAGTTACCGAGCATCATTTTGAAATTTCCAATTAGATGGTTATCATAAGTTAGGAAGTCAAATGAGTGAATAGTGAACTTACTAGAAAATTGGAAGACATTGGTGAATTGAGAGAAGACAATGAAAGACTGAAGAATGAAGTAAAGATCCAACAACAACATAATGAGATGATAAAGAAAGCTAAAGATAATACTAAAAGAATGGATGAATTTCTAAACTGTCAAAGAAGACTTGACAACACTACCAGTTTAGGTTATACTGAGTAGGGAGAGTCATCAAAATAAGCTAAACAAAAGAGTTCCTTGCAAATCCAAGGCCAAATAATCTCTCATGCTATCACTATGAAAAACTAGGACATGCATCAAATGTTTGTAGAAGAAAAGAAAAAGGTATTCCTAAATCCACTCCTAAATCTGATGGTTATTGTTATAATTGCAACAAGTATGGACATCAAGCACATGAGTGTAGATCAAAGCTTAATAAGTCACCTAAGAAGCACTACATGGAAAAGAACTATTGTAATTACAAAATGCATGGACACATACCATAGGAATACAGGAAAAAGATGAAGCAAGTCTAGAAACTAAGAGGAAAAAACAAGACATATCAACCAAGAAGACAAGGTAATGCATACACTTGGGATTACAACACTTGGATTAATTACAAAACATGTGGTAGGTATGGACATATTGAAACCAATTGGATGATAATGCACTAGAGAGGAAGATCTCAGAATTGGACAACTTCTGAAATGGCATGTATGCACTGTCATAAGGTTGGTCACTTAAGTAAAGACCACAGAGACTAAGTACCATAATTGAATGTTAATACAAGTGGAAACACAATTGAAGAAATCATGAGGATAAGGAACTAAATGTGGAGAAAAGAAACAAATGACAATGTTGGACCAAGCACAATAGTTAGTGACACCTCATCTATTGGATTAGGTGATATCACCACATCCACCTAAGAAGAATCAAATAAGTATGTAACTAAATTTCAATCAGTTATATCTTACAAAAGTTCCTTATATCTATTGTGTGAATACCAAATCAACATGAATTAAGATGCACTAAGGTATTATATGTTATTAACTTGAATTGAGCTTATTCGGTTAAGCTGGACCAAGTAAGAAATTTCCAGTTAGTGAAAGTGTTAGAGACAACTGAGTTGTATAGTCAACCAAGCATTGATAGTATTCATTGAGTGGAGGTATCTATTGTGTTAATCGAGTGATTTGATTATTGACCGAATGGTAGCTGGAAAATAATTTAATGCATTGAACAAGGTTTTTTATTATGAATATGCGGGAGATGAACTCATTTGTTTACACAGTGATCAAGAGAGAACCATAGCAATTTGAGTGATATTTGAGCAGAGAAAATCCAAGCATTTCATAGAGATCTAAGCACATTATGAACAATTAGAGACTGTTTCAAGTAAATTTACAACTAACTGAGAACTCTACATATAGTTCATTAAAAGCCCTAATATTAGTGGTCACGATGGCATCATCTTCTCAAACCGTTCAAACCAAGGAAGAGAAGGGTAAGAAGGTTACTGTAATCAAGAACACAACCTCCATAGAGCCCCACTACAAACTTCATCCAGAAGTTGCAGCTCAACCCGATGACAAGAGCACGTTCTCTTTGATATCGCCTAGGTTTCTACTCGTGAAAGACGTAAGGTCTTACATCCATTGTAAAATCAATGAAATCAATGACTTCGAGATCCATTCCACCCATCAAGAGCTTTTCACTTATGGAAACCTAAAGGATGATCACTAGCACTTAGAGGTAAAAGGGTTAACCAATGCCCTATATTTCCTGAAGGAGTTTAAAATTGAATGGATACGTATCGTGCTAAGCTAAGTACATGAAGGAAAGCTATGGTTGGATGAATTGATGAAAATAACAAAGGATGTTATACATGTGGTTACTGGGTATCCCACAAATGATAAAGAAAAATCCCTAAGGCACCCAATGAAAACTGATATTGAGAAGTTAACAGGAGTTGAAAGGGATGAAAGAGGCATAAGGATAAATACTATCAGTGACCCTTAGATGAGATTTAGTTCTTATGTTATTAAGTACAAGATATTCCAGTCAAGTATACCGAATAGTGTTGCATGTGGAGTGGTTGACATTGCATATAAAATTGTGAAGAAGGGTTTGCAACTCAACCTAGCCGTATTAATGCTGAGACAATTGGAAGAAAATATGAGAACCATAAGAGTTGCTAGATCAAATACCTACAAATTTGGCTCATTATTGGTATGTACATTATTCTATTTTAAAAACTATTTTCCATCAGTTAGTAATGTAGAATGGGATGTCAACTGACTGGTTATTGTGAAAATAAGTGAATTCATTAAGAACCTAGATAAGAATTTTGAACCGGTCATGGAAGAGTAAGGAAAGAATGGAGAAAAGAGAACGGATCGCAACACAGTTGGTAGAGAAATACAAGGATGAAATTTTATTTCTATTGGAAACCAACACCACCTTGATTAAAGTAGTAGAGCCAAGAATAGCTTGGCTACCTACCATGGAATATGAGATAGATATTGACCTAGCTACAAAAGAAATTAAGGATTTACTTGCCGAGCCTAAGGATAAAGAAGCTACACAGTTTGGAACATATGATGAGGCCAAGTCCAGAATAAAGATGGGACTTGTAGTTGAAAATATGGGTAGGAAAAAAGAGAAAAAGGTGAAAACTCTAAAGAAACAATTTGGTGTAATTGATGAAGATATTGAGAAATTGGTTGATGAGGAAACCAGGGAATAGGCACCAGTGGGTGAAGATGTAGATTAAAAGGCCATCAAGTCTAAGGAACATGAATAGGTAGAGCCACCTAAGGCTACAAAAGGTAAAGGTAAACAGGTCGATACTTCAACCCAGACAAGGATAAGGTCGGAAACTGGTAGCTCACCACCTTTGAAGAAAGATGTTGCAAAGATAACAAGGCCTACACCAACAGCCACCTATCAGAAGAGAAAAAAAGGTCACCACCTAGCTCCCAGAACCAAAGAAAAGAAGGAAACTAATTAGAGGAAATGATGGAATTGATTCAAAAGAGAACACTGAACAATTTTGTGTTGTAGTGAACAAAGGACCTCAGACAATTGATGAAGTAGCAGAAGGAATAAAGAACACTAGAAGACTTGGTACTCCTAAGCTTAAAAGGTATCCCAATATGAGCACTGAGGATCAGAACAAGCTAGAGGAAGCTATAATAAGTATGATGATAAACTTAAAATGAGTTCCAGTTGAGTTTGCAAGCAACATACCAAAAGAAATATATGACAAAGTATTCGCTAGATAGACGTATGCACTCACAACCAAGAAGAGGATGGGAGAAAGGCCATTAATTTTGGTAAGATCTAACTTCTCTATTCTCAAGATTTATGAAGCCTTGAAACAATATGCAAGTAAATTTTTGATGAAGGCTAGGGAATTTAAAATTCTTCAAGGAAAACTACAAGAGGTAGATGATGAAAGTAGAAATATATGGACTAAACTCCTAAGTCCAGTAGAGAAAACTAAGGCAACTACATCGACACTTGATACCAAGAAACCTCAACCAAGCATACAAGTAGGAGAACCAATAAATGTTGAGAATGAAACAATTTACTTCTCAGATACTGAGCAGCCTGATGATGCAACAAATGCAGAAGATTTCATAACTACTGCTGACAATGTTATGGAAGGAATTCATGAGATGTTGACCACATTAGGGGATGAACAAACATTAATTGAAGATATAACATGAGGTGGCCCTGATGATGAGGCTAAAGAAGAAGTGATAACCAATGCTATTGAGAACCTTGTCAAAGAAGAAGAACCAAGGTATCCCGAGAAATGGTACCGGGTAACTTACCTATACTAGTACAAGCTATAGACATAGAAAATGAACAAAAAAATGAGGAAGCTCCACCCGAGAAAGGAACAAATAAAAATGAAGATGAGGGTGAGGAGAATGGTAAGGAGACCAAGCACAATGGACAAGATACACAAGGTGAAGCACCCACCGAGACCATTGATGCTGCAAAAAATGTTCAAGGAACACAAACAGAGATAACGGTAGACACTTCTACCACAGACACCGGTCACAAGCCCTTGCACCATAGATTATAGAATTAGCTATTGGGTAGCATAAGGAAGAATAAAAATCCATCAAGCCACCAAAGATAAATCCTGAGGACAAGGATCAAGTTTCTATTTCAAAATCCTGCACATCCAATGTGCAAGACAAAATTAAGAAGAGGAAGCAAGGAAGTAAGGGTCCAGTCACACTTGATGAAATAATAGAAATACCAGCATGTGACCCTAGGACACTTGAACCTGAAGCTCTCAGGAAATATGGAGAGCTATGCACCTAAAAGGAAGCTGAAGAGAAGCTAAGGCAGGAAGACAAGAACACCAAGGTGCTAGAGGATGCCAAGAAAATCCTATTGCAAGTTACCCTAGATGTTAATGTAGATGAAGCATCCCCCATCATTGAACAACTTGGACTACTTAGCGAGACCATCAATGTCCCAACTAATGATGCTGAGTAGATGATTGAAAAAAGAGAAGAACAAAAGATTCAGTAAAAGGTAACTGAAAAGATCAACCAAGAAGTGGTAGCGAATAAGGTAAAGCTTTCAAAAGTAGTAATAGAATTAGAAAACATTATAGAAAAGTTTATTACAATTTTGAAACAATTATGTACTATAGATTATATCACTACTGAGGTTAGTGAGAAGATAAATAAATTAGATGAAGATCTAAAAGAGAGTGCAACAAGTCTAACAACTGAGCAACATGCATTTCAAGTCCATTATTCAAAGGTTAAACACATTCAGCGGTTAATACTAGAATTGAGAAAGGAAGAGGATGAAATAAGAGAACAAGTAACCGAGCTACAGGATGAGTTACTACTGCATTTAGAAGTGATGTAGAAACATGTGACAAAGGAAAAGAAATTGATTTCCACCCCCAAGATATCAGTCAGAAAATATATTTTTGACATGCATGCACAAGTGGGCTTAGATCAGCTTGCTCTAGAAAATCTCAAGGAGGAATGGAACAACCTCATGGATAATCTCAAGAAAACCTACCCAAATATTTTTGACAAATTGTAAGCACAATTTTTGGCATTATTTTCAAAAAATGGGGAAACATATGTATATATATTGAGAGCATGTTTAAAGGGGGATTTCACTGAGTTTACATATTTTTAGTTTTGTAAATTTTTCAAGTTCAAACTTTTATAGTTGGCATACACATATAAGTTTTTGATACTAATGCTAAAGGAGGAGAATGTTACTCCTAAATAGATTAAGAGTTGTCATTAGTATTCATTTGTATATTTTTTAAATAGAGCAAGATAGTTCATTCGATTATAGCTATGCAATAGTCACCGAGCACAAAGATTACCAAGTACAACAGTCATTGGGTACACATGATTATTGAGCACCAGTATATACCGAGACCGAGAGATAGTATTTATCGAGTAATCCAGAGTTCACATAAACTTTTGGAATGACACATAGTTCAAGGTGAACAACTTTTTTCTAAGAAAGAAAATGGTTTACCAAGATCAAGGTGAATATTTATTGCGAATGTAATCATTTAATGAATGATGATTCCTATTTAATGATGATCTAGGTTAATCATATGAACTATTGATCTTAGGTTTTCAGAGATAATGTCTAAACCCTAATTATGTCAAATTAGTTTGATATAAGTATTGTAAAGATGTCATTTTGATGAGTATCATCAAGAAGTAGCTGCACTCAAGGACATATGAAGATTAGATAGGGTTATGATTAAACCATTGAAACAATACTCAATTTATCAGGAATAGATATAAGGATACTGAGGAGCACTGAGAGACATATTCATCATAGAAAGATGATTTCATTATTGTAATTAATGGATGAGATATCAACAATGTAAGTTGTTTCTCATACATATCACACATCATTGTTACTCTCTAGCAATTGTAGTAGACTTAAAATCTCCTAACGAAGTAGACTTAATAGTCTTTTGTAAAATATCTTAATTGAGTTCACACTTGAAGAGTGTTGTAAAATCCTTTAACTAGGTAGATCTAGCTAATCTTTTTGTTATTCCTAATAGGGTAAGATCACCAGAAGTGGTCAATCTTTGTAAGCCTTAATCAACAACTTTATTTTTGCAGAAGTGAAGCTTTAAGGGTTCCATCCCCACTGTAGTTTTTACCTTCTAACAAGGGTTTCTGCGATACCAAAATACATGTGTCATGTGTATGAAGTTTCATGTATGCTTAATTGATTAGATTACATGCATTTACATTTCAGTTATGTTATTGAATGTATGGTGAATGCAATTGATACATTCATGTAAGAATTTGCCAATAGCAAAGATTGAACCAAAGATCTAGAGGTTGAAGAAAAGCACAAGAGAGATAATATGAATGCAATGATGGATTGAATAGATCCAATGAATTCACCTTGAATGATTGATGATTACATAATAGGCCTCCTTATATAGGAAAGGCGGTAAGAGAGAAAGATAAGGAGTTGATAAGCTATTACCTATGCTAGGTGTAATCACATGTCCACCAAATGTGGATCATCCTCCATTATGAAATAAAGTATGTGCAATGGATTAGGATGATAATGTGATAAGAGCACTAAAGGTGGATCTAGCACCAAAAGTGGAACTCTTCCTACACCATGTGCTTAATGAGGTGTGCACACTCCTAGGTGTCTCAATCACAAACTACTATGCAATGCATTATCCTAAGTAAGATTAAGTAAAGTGTAATTAGGAATATTTAATTACACCAACACCCCCCCTTAAGTGCAACTTAGGGGAATGCACTTAAACTCACAATGCAAGATGGGTCCCGGCTACTAGGCCATGTTAGGTACCCATGTACAAAATGCAATACATGAAATGCATAACTCTCATAAAGTGGAGAAAGAGGGAAAACCTCATGGGAAAAACCCTCCCCCAAAAAGAGAGAAGAAAACAAGATGCATGGATGGATGGAGTACTCAAGACCCCCCAAGAACTACATACATCATGTATATACAAAGAATGATCCCCCCATAAGAAGGATAGTTGGAGACATGATATCCCCCCCATAATGTAGAAGCTCCCATGTTGATGAAGAGTACCTGCAAACAATAGATAAGCCAATGCTTACAAGAAACATGTCTCCCCTTGGGAAGAAATAGATACATCAAATGATGAAGAAGCCAATCCATGTGAAAATGGAAGGAGGAAGAAAATGAAGGTCTCCATGCATGAATCTTTGAAGACTGGATAGGAATCTCCAAACCCAAAGAATCTATCACCTCATCTGACAAATCAAATAAAGAAGGAGAAGAATCAAGAGTGCCAATCTCTAAAGAAGGTGAAGAAGTATCCCCAGCTATGATGAAACTATCATCAAAGGAAAGAGAAAACCCCTCATGTATGTCTTCCAAATCTACATCATGAGAATCAACAAATGCTGAAGATGCATCCAAGTAGTCATCACATCCTGCAAGATCTGAAACACTATGAACATCCTGTTGAATAGTAGAGCCCATGTCTGAAGAAGCAGGAGGTGGAGGAGTAGGGAGATCAGCACTTATCTCAACAAAAAAATGATTCAAGTGCCCAAAGTTCTCCTCATAATTATCCCTTGGCAAAGGGATGGGTACATCATGAATATCATCATCATTATCAACAAAATTTGAAAAAGAATGCAAGCGTGATGTATGATCAACAACTCCCATAGCTATGACATCTCTAGTCTCCATATCCCTAATGTAGACATAATCACGAGTGAACTCAACAATTTTACCTTGTTCCCCATGTGTAATTTGATAAATATAAAGGAGATTAGTGGTCAAGGATGGTACACAAAAAACATCATTAAATGTCCCCTCTCCCATAGGAATAGAACCTTTCCCACAAACTCTCATGAATGTGTTGTTACCCATCAAAATATTAGGATAATTACAAGGCTCAATAGAAGAAAATATATCCATAGAAGATGCCATATGATATGATGCACCTGAATCAAGAAGCCATTTACCTTGCTCAGGATGTGTGGAAGCCAAGAGTGCTTGTCCTTTACCTTTATCTTTGGATGATGATGGAGATGTAGAAGTTTCCAAATGTGTAGAAGAAGGAGTAGACACTGATGAGGGAAACTTAAGGTTGTGCTTCTAAATAATGTGAGTTAGCTCATCAATCTTCTTTTGAAAACACTTATGCTCATCATCTCCTAACTTTTTACAATAAGCACATTTATCCCTCTTTCTTCTAGATGATTCCTCACTTGAAGATGACATGGATTCAATACTATTGTGTGAAGGAGATTCATTACCTTTGTCATGAGGCTTAGGACCCTTATGTTGTTTATTTCCTTTTCCATTAGAAGCCTTTGATGTGGACTCACTTGCAATCAATGCTTGATGTGTGGAAGGATTCAACTAACCCATGTGTGCCAACTTTTCTTATTCCCTTGTGAGCCGCACTGCCAATTCATCAAGAGAGGGGAATTTGTATGCACTACCAAGAGCATCCATAGTAGCATAGAATGTAGAAACAAAGATAGAATAATCAGGACCAAGCTTGGAAAGAATATAAAAGATTAATTGTTCATCTGCTTTAACAATGCCACATGTAGAAAGCTCCAATCTAATAGAATTGAACTTAGAGAAAAAATCTTGAATATTGTCAAAATCAATAGGATTGAGACCTATAAGATCATTCTCTAATCTGAATTTTCTCATTCTATCAGGTTTACCAAAGAGTCCTTCCAATGTGACCCAAGCATCATGAGGATGTGTGCAAGATGCAATATGAAAGTGCAAGTCACGAGACATAGATGATCTGAGAGAGCTAAGTGATTTATCCCTTCAATCAAACCATTTTTGCCTTTCTGCAACACCTGTTTGAGGTTCTTGATCCTGGCCAAGAGTCATTCTAAGCAATCCAAGACTCAACAAATGTTCACTTAAAGAAACTTTCCATTCATGGTAGTTATATGGAGTGAGGATTTTAACCTTCTAAATATCCATATTGCAACCAAATAATGACTAATAACTACTGATAACTTCCTTCAAATGACCGATGCAAATCATAAAACTAAAATCCAAGGATTAACCAAGTGCAAGTATAGCCCCAAAATGATCTATTTATGAAAGTGATATGTCTACCCAAAATCACTAAAATCTAATTGCAGATCTGGAAAGTAGATGAAAAATCATGCACTTTCAAAAAAAATTTCACCTCAAAATGTTACCGTATGTGCCCAAACGAAACCCTAGAAGTTGCAGAAATCAAGAATAAATAGGTACGTCAACAAAATCTGCAATTTATAATAACTTAGACCACCAAAATGAAAAATCAACACCACCACTAGAAAGTTCAGGAAATTCTACCCAATTTCAAAAAAAATTGCACCCGATTTGGAGCCCGGATGACCAAGTTATGGCCTCCCAAAGTTGGACTGTCAAATCAAAACTGCATATGGTGAGGGCAGAGAATTTTCAAACCTTGTTGATGTCAAAAATTTGTGGGGTTAAATTTGACAGCTGGATGACCATCACCAAAAGCCCAATTTTCCCTATTTTGATGGAGAAATGACTGTTAAATTTAGGCTCGGGTGTAAGGTGACGTCAGCAAAAAATGCCCCTTGCTGACGTGCCTGATGACTGTACTGTTGACGTGGTTCATACGGATGATGATGTCAGAAAAGGTGATGGTCTCAGGTGTCCACATGGTGTCCTCTGATTGGTTTCTGAGGTGGTGACTATGCGCAGACTGGGTGCGTTGGTGCTTCCACGGTGGTCGCTGACTGGGCTGACTGGGCAGATGCTAGCATTGTGTCTTTCGGCCATGTGGTGGCTACGTTGAGGTGGCAAGTTCAATGGCCCATGGATGTGGTGCTGATCGAGCACTGAGGTGGAGTGGTCTTCGGCAATCTATAGAGGACTGGTGATGGGGCACCACGGGGCATGGGAGGGCCGGTGGAGGAGCGCCGCTGTGGATGGGAGGAGTGCCTTGGAGCAGCGGACTGGGTTATCTAGCCCTTTTAATATGCAAAGGCCCAACACAATAATAAACAAGAAAGCTTGATTTGTCTTGTTGCGGGCTTGTGTTTGATTCGGCCCTTGTGTGTGGGACACCTGAATTTGACTATGATGATGTCACACTATGTACGCTGTTGGTACAGGATATTAAAGCTAGGGCACATACCAGGCCCAAATTTTTGCAGAAAATAAAAAAAATTTGAAAAATTAACAGGATTAAAAATTTTTTTTTTTTTAAATCGTACCAGAGAGGGTAGATTGGGTCATACGGTCCGATTTGCAAAAATTTTTTGTCTCGGTTTTGACTTTCACCAAATATAGGTGAATTTATAGTCAATCTTAACTGAAACAGCCTCCCGGATGCAATGGTGAGGTCAGATCTACTCCAAGATGCCTCTATCGCACGTTGTTTCTCAGATCTGAGATTCAGACCTTCAAAGCTTGCATCAAGATCTCTTCAAATCGGCTGATCTAAATGCTCCAATGGCTCTGCTACCATGTAAGAATTTGCAAATAGAAAAGATTGAACCAAGGGTCTAGAGGTTGAAGAAAAGCACAAGAGAGATAATATGAATGCAATGATGGATTGAATAGATCCAATGAATTCACCTTGAATGATTGATGATTACATAATAGGCCTCCTTATATAGGAAAGACAATAAGAGAGAAAGATAAGGAGTTGATAAGCTATTACCTATGTTAGGTGTAATTACATGTCCACCAAATGTGGATCATCCTCCATTATGCAATAAAGTATGTGCAATGGATTAGGATGATAATGTGATAAGAGCACTAAAGGTGGATCTAGCACCAAAAGTGGAATTCCTCCTACACCATGTGCTTAATGAGGTGTGCACACTCCTAGGTGTCTCAATCACAAACTACTATGCAATGCATTATCCTAAGTAAGATTAAGTAAAGTGTGATTAGGAATATTTAATTACACCAAAAAGTCAGTTACTGAAGTATATGTTTACAAGGATTTAGATTGAAAGTATTTAAGGGTACCATTTCACCTCTTCCCTCTTAGTACAAACCTTTCCATAATTCCAACAATCCCTTCATGTGATTTACTCTATGCAGCTTAAGTGGTGCATGTGAAAAGGGTGCTAATTTTTCACTATCACTATCAGTGACAAAGAGGAGGAGGTGGAGAAGGAACCTTCCCTTGATGACCATCATATTTTGTAGGAGTTTGCAGACATTTTTCCTTCAGAGCTAGTTGGTATGCCTCCACTTAGAGAAGTTGATTTTCATATAGACCTTGTTCTAGGAGTTGAGCCAGTATCTCGAGCACCTTATAGGATGACTAACCACGAGCTCAATGAGCTCAAGATTCAGTTAGAGGATCTTTTGGAGAAAGCGCATATTTGTCCTAGTGTGTCACCATGGGGTGCACCTATCATGTTTGTTAAGAAGAAGAATGATTCTCTTAGGTTGTGTATGGATTACCATCATCTAAATAAAGTGACCATTAAGAATCAACATCCACTTCCTAGGATTAATGACTTATTTGATTAGCTTTAGGGTACTCGAGTATTCTCAAAGATTGATCTAAATTCAGGGGATGATCAGTTAAGGATTGTGGAGAGTGATATCCATAAGACTCCTTTCTGTATGTGATATGACCACTATGAGTTCACCATAGTTCCTTTCAGAGTCATGAATGCTCTAGTTGTATTCATGAGTCTTATGAATGTAGTGTTTCGTTCATTCTTAGATAGATTTTTGGAAGTGTTCCTAGATGATATTTTGGTATACTTACAAGATGAGCAAGAGCATGAGGAGTACTTGAGACAAATTTTTCAATACTTGAGGGCTAATCAATTGTTTGACAACTTGTTGAAGTTTTCCTTCTTCAGGTCAGAGGTCCACTATCTTGGACATGTGATATCAAGAGATGGGATCATAGTTGACCCATGAAATATTATAACCATTATGGATTAGCTAGCACCTACCATTGTGACCGAGGTCAAGAGATTCATGGGTCTAACAGAATATTATAGGTGGATTTTTGAGGGGTTTTCTAGAGTGGAACATCCTATCATATCTCTTTAGAGAAAGGGAAATAAGTTTGAATAGATTGAGAGGTGCGAGAGATGTTTTCAAGAGATCAAGAGAGCACTCACCAGTGCACCTATCCTTGCAGTTTTGGATCCTTCAATAGATTTTATGGTATGCACTGATGCATCTTTAGATGGTATTGGAGTAGTCCTTATGCAGGGTGGTCGAGCTATTGCTTATGAGTCTAGAAAAATCAAGACTCACGAGCTTAACTACCCTACCCATGACCTTGAGCTTCCAGTAGTGGTGATTGATTTGGTGAGATGGTGACATTTTATTTTAGGGCATCGCTTCGAGCTTCATTCAGGCCATCAAAGATTGTAGTATATATTTACTCAGCCAAATGTTAATGCTCGACAAAGGAGGTGGATGGAGTTTCATTGCATGTATGACTTTTATGTTCATTATATCAATGACAAGGAGAACGTGGTTGCAGATTATTTGAGTAGGAGACGTCATGAGCTATGAGCTATGACTTCTAGTACATATTTGAGAAGGTGCATATTGCAACACTTGCTAGAGGATGAGTTTTATTTAGAGGTATTTAATTTGGTCTAGACTCAGAGACCCTTGAGGGGAAGTTCTCAAATTATACCCTTGAGCTAGATGGTCTTCCTTTGTCATAGGGGACACATTTATGTACCTTCTTCTAGTGGATTGCAAGATTTCATTATTCTTGAGGCTCATAGAGAACCCTATGCAGTGCAACCTAGAGTTAAGAAGTTACATGCAGATTTGAGGCAACGTTTCCATTGGCTGGGTATGAGGTTGCATATTTTTGACATTTTGGCTAGATTCTTGGAGTGTCAAAGAGTTAAGGTGGAGTACCTCCATCCAGGTGGGCTTCTTCAGGCACATGAGGTACCTGAGTTGAGGTGGGACATTATATCCATGGATTTTATTGTTGGTCTTCCTATGTCATCTTGTCACCATGATGCCATTATGATGATGGTGGATAGGTTGACCAAAGTGGCTCACTTTTCACCCATTCGTACTACTTCCACAACGCCTGCAATGGCATAGGTATTCTTGCAAGATATTGTTAGACTTCATGGCATTCCTCATAATATTATATCTGATAAAGATCCTCTCTTTACTTCTTCCTTTTGGAGAGAGTTGCAGATAACATTGGGCACAAGGCTCAATTTAAGTACAACTTATCATCCTGAGATAGATGGTTAGATTGAGAGGGTCAATCGGGTGTTGGAGGACATGTTGAACATGTATGTGATGGATCATTAGGTCAGGTGTGAGGACTACTTTCATTTGGTGGAGTTTTCCTATAATAATGGGCATCATTCATCTTTGGTTATGCCACCTTATCAGGCTTTGTATGGTAGACCCTGCAGGATGCCTTTGTGTTGGGATAGGATTGAGGATAGAGTAGTTGTTGGATCATAGTTGGATAGAGAGATGGAGAAGTAGGTAGACCTGATCTGACAACGTCTTAGAGAGGCCCAAGATAGGAAGAAGAATTATGCAGATGGAAAGAGGATTGATCATGTCTACATGGTTGGAAATTGAGTCTTCTTGAGAGTGTGGCCGCATAAGAGACCAATCCATTTTATAAAGGGTTCTAAGACCACACCCTACTTTGTTGGACTATTTGAGATCTTAGAGAGGATAGGCCCAGTTGCATATCATCTAGCTCTACCACCTAGCTTGTCATGCATCCACGATGTGTTTCATGTTTCTCTATTGAGGAAATACATTTATGATAAGTCTCATATTATTGATTAGGATTCCTTATAGGTGGAGTCATATGGGAAGCTAGCATTGGAGCTCATTTGTATTTTGGCATGCAAGATGCTGGCCCTTTGAGGCTAAGAGCTGGACCAAGTTAGGGTTTAGCGGGATTTCTATGATGAGGTTACAACATCATGAGATGACGCAATGCAGATGAGAGCACAATATCCTCATCTTTTTGATGAACTCTAGGAGGAAGTTCATTCCTAGGGGGAGGATGTAAGGCCTCACCCTGTACCATCATTGCATAGCTAACATTCCCACTTTATGATTCTCATGATTCTCATGATGATACATTATTTTGATATATTAGACTCTTTGGATAGGGATTTCATATTTTTGATATTATGTGATGACCTTTGATTATGTGGATGATAATTTATGACATACATTATATGCTTTTGATTTACATGGCTCGTTATGATATTGATGAATTATATAATTTTGAGTATTATTCTTTAACTTTATATTGATGCAAGAAATGAGAATAAGATGAAATGTTTTGTGACATGAACCATGTAAATGATTTAGGGTATTGTGATAGACATGCTCTTAGAATATCTTAATGTTGAAATTTAATAGAAATTGAGTAAATGCATTCTTGTGTTAAGTGAATTTCATATGATGTTGTGAAATGTAGTTAGATTATATGATTTATTTTACGTGATAATTAATGTTTCATTTATATATATGTTATTGGTCTTTCATGAGCTATTGATATTTTGATCTAGTCTGTAGGAAATTGACCACATAATTAAAATGAGGGGAAATCAAAGGTGGATGTATGTGAAAATCATGTTAAGCCAAGGTTAACTCCAAAGGGAGAAATAACCTCGTTGTTATGTGCTAATGTTGTAAAAGTAATGTTTGAATGTATTATTATTGTTGTGTTTATTTTAATTTATGCTTATGTCTACTTGGCATGCCATGTGTGTAGTAATGTGTTGTGACTTTATGTGCTATCAATTGACACTTGTGTAAGTGAGTTGGCATGGCCAAGTAATTTTTTATTGGTTGTTATTAACCTTTGAGTCACCTTGTAGAATCCCAAGGTTAGGTATCTTGGTTGTTGAGACATATGAGGGAATCTTATTTTGACTTTTTGTAGGTCAACTCTTAGTGGACTTTTGAGGGGTTAAATGTAGCCCTAGAGGTTAGTTAGGATTAAATAAGATAATCCCATTGGTGCACTTTGGGTTGGCGGTAAAATTTTGACCAATAGGGTGATTTTATCCTATTTTTACCTCTTCTAAAAATGCCTTTTTAGAAAGTGACAAATTTGGGATGTGCGTCATGTCTTCCTCTCTTTCAAATTTGAAATTACCTCTTGTTGGAGAGAGAGAACACTTGGATAGTGTGTCCAATTATCTTTGAGGTTAGGTAAGATGTTAGGTATGGTTTTCCTTTTAGTGGGATGAAGAAGAATTTGGTAGGTTGATTTTCCACTCTCTAATTTTTGAGACTTCTAGTGGACTTAGTAGGATTTTGGTGGACTTAGAAAAAGAAGGAAATACTTGTAGGAAGGGAGTTCTACTCAAATCTCATTTTCCATAGCTTGGAGCAAGGTTGGTGATCCTATCATGGAATGCTTGATTTTTATTCATGTTTGTATGATCAAATTTTGTGAAGTTTTGGTAGATGAATTTGTGATGTTTTTCAAGCTTGATTTCATGGCTTTATGTGAATGTCTTCTTGTTGTTTTGTCTTTTCTTTTCTTGTCTTTGTTGGGGGTGTGCAAGGCTAGACTCACCCTTGGGAGGGAAGAGAACCTTGAGGGTGAAAGGTAAAGTTGGGAATGCCCAAATAGTGTAGAGTCCTTCCTCATAGAGGAAGAGGATATGGCATGAATGTATAGGCTCCATATTGCCACCATATTCTACTACACATTTGGGGACCATAAGGGGAATTTGTTTTGTATGAGTAATGGAAGGAATGGTGGTTTTTTGATAGCCTTGTGAAGGCATTATTTGTATGGTTTAGAGCCTTGTTGAAGGAATTGTTCATTTTTATGGCTTCTCCTATTTTGGGTTCATTTTCACCTTCACCCCTTTTCATGGGTCCAAGGTGACCCATTGTGAGAACCATGGAAAATGAGAATTTTATGTAAGTTTATGTTTACTAGTTTTTGTATGTAAAATGTGTGTATATACCCCATCCATCTTTGTTTCCACAAGCTTGGGGGTGGCCATGAAATGGCCTAGGTTGGGAGGTGAGCCTCCATGGTCAAAAGCTTGTTTATTTGTAGGTTTTTGTGTTAAAGAGTTGGTTGCTATTTTGTTGAAGGAAAATAGAAGAAATATGGTCTTGTCTTATTATTTAAGTTGCAGATTTTTGTTTTGTATTAATGTAAAAATGTCATGTATAAAAATGATAGAAAAATGAAGGCTATGTAAATTCCTATAATGCATGTTTCATGCTTGTAAAAATATTTGTAAAAATGATTGTTAGTATCTTCTTCTATCTTTCTTGTACCTAGAAAGAGAATGAATAAAAGAAGATTTCCATTGCTATATAAAAAAGTAAATTTTATGTGTTGTTTTCTCTTCCTTACTTTGTAAAAGAAAAAAAATTGGATCTTACATTTATTAGAAAAATGTTCTATTTCAAAGGATTAGACTATAGTAGTTTTCTATGTTTCCTATTTGAAATATTAGAATAATCTCTCTTTCCTATTAGTCTATGCAAAGAAATTGTTTCAAAAAGAAATTTTGTTAGTTTATGGTAAAAAATACGTACATATACCTATATATATGTATATTTATGCATACATAGATATGTACTCACATATAAATAAATATTTTCATTATTAATGCAATAGAATAGTACAATATTCTCATACATGTGGGGGTGTGAATGACAGCCACCACAACCCCACTGGGGGTGCGGATGGCACAACCACCGCAACCCCTTTGGGGTTACGGTTGGCATAGCCTCCGCAACCCATGTGGTGCAGTTGGATTGCCCTCCATAGACCTGGGGGTGGGTGTGGCGGTCATGGTTGCCTACCCTCCCCAAAACCCGTTAAGGTTTAATAGTTTTTAAAAAAAAAATAATAGAGACTGTGTTTTTAAAAAAAAACATAGTATGTTGTATAATGAAAATATACAGTAGTATATTCAGTAATATATAAAATAAAAATAAACGGAGAACCGTATAAAAAGAAATAAAATTATATTTATCATTGCAATAATTTTGTACCTGCAGAGAAAATGGAAGAAAGATTTGTTAAACCCATCTTATTGACCCTTTTATTTTCTAATTTGATTCTTCTTCTTGCTACATGATGAACATATAAACATAAGTATATATGTATGTATATACACACCCTTGGTGTGTATATACACACATGTATACTTGTGTATATTTGAAGTTGAATTTGTTCTTTCCCTCCTCCCAGCTAAAACTTGCACAATCAAAATGAGGGATTAGTGTTTGTTTAGTGTTTTATATTTTAGCCCAAACCTAAATTTGAATTAGGGTTAGGGCTGGCCTTTTGACTCTTTTAATTTTTAATTGAGTTTTATAAAGTTCCATTTTAAAATTTGAATCTTTGATAATTATTAATTAATGATGGTTTGATTTTTGAGAGTTGCTCTATTTTAAATTTTGATTATTTTAATGTTATTTTATTCATTGGAATCTATATTGGTTATTTTCATTATTAGGTGGGATTTATCTTATTACTGGTTATCTTTTGAGTTTTCCTTGTTTGTGAATACTATTATTAAATTATCCTTTAATTTTCTTAAGGTATTTTTTTGGAAATTGTTTATTTTGAATTTAAAATTTAATGGTTATTTCAAATGAAATATTATTTTAATTTTATTTTAGTGTTTGTGGTATTATTTAATAATATATTTTTTCTAGTATTATTTTTTAATGATTTTAATAATGATATATTCTAGGAAAAATTATTTAATTGTCCTAGGTTGGGACTTAGATAATTCTTTTCCCCCTTAGCCTAAACGTTAATGTTTTATTATTAATACTTTATAATGGTTATTTTAATATTTTAATTTAATTTATTTAAATAAACAAAGGTAAACATTATGTTTTGAATTAAAGAATAATATTTGAATTAAAATATTAGAATATTATTAACATTAAGTGGGTTTTTAATTTGTTATCCTAGGTTTCACATAGGGTTAATTTTATGGCCTTATTTTATTATTTTATTGTTCCCTTGCAAATCCTACCCAAAGCTAGTAACTAGGTTCACGTTTTGGAACCTTTGGGGTTATTATCACCTTATGATTAAATTAATTATTTAATTAAACTATTTTGTGTAAGATAACCTAACTTGAACTTATGTTAATCAACAAGTTTAAGTTACCCCTTTTATTATTCATTTTATTTAAACACTTTGATTTTAACCTTGTTAGGTCTTCTTAGAGGCCTAGATAGTTTCTCGAAAGTATATAACATAGTATACGATCAAGGGACGTTGACAAGCCAATGCTTGTCATGATACCTCTTGAGTGTTAACTTGTATTGTGTAAGCATTACGTTCTTGTTAGTGTACATTAGTATATTATCCTAGTTGACTTTTGTGCTTTAGAAAAAAATTTGTTGGTGTGTTTTTGCCCTAATTTTGGGCATGATGTTAGAATAATTGAGGGGGGGGGGGGTGAACTAGTTATCCTCAAGTCCAGATGTACCAATTCAAATTTTAAACAATTCAAAAAACTTAGATATATTCAACAATTCACTCGGTCTTTATAGAATATATCAGTAACATAAAACTTGCAGTCCATTGTCCAAAAGTAATCAAATTGCAGAATATAAAACTTTCAACAACATAACACATAAAATAACATTAACACAAGTATGACATCGAATTTAATGTGGAAACCCAATATGGGAAAAACCAACAATAACACGCTACCAAATTTTCACTCTTTTGAAGCGAGCTCTGTGAGAAGCCAACCTATTAAAGGTTACAATACACACTGTTAGGTGTGACCCTGTTAAAGGATTTAATCACCCTGTTAAGAGTGGCTTGGTTAGAGGGCTTAAGAACATTCCATTATAATGTCACCTTGATTAAAGGGTTTAAAAAATGACTGTTAGGTCAAGCTTGATTAAAGGATTTTAACTGATACAATGGTTAGAAAGTAACAGTAGGTTCTGATATGAAATGCACAACTCACTTTGCAAATACAGATCCAATATGCTCATATGTTGATTTACTAAGTGAACTTCATTACCATATCCATCTCTGATCTGCTCAAAAATCCCTTCAAGCAATCACCTCAACTCTGTTCATCTCTTTATAGCTCTCCTTAGCCTTCTGCTTAGGTTTGCCAATCAATAACATCAACCTATTTCTCCTTTATCTCCATAACCCACAATTAGGCCATCCTTATACCTCCTTGATTAGGTAGATTAATCTTTTTTCGCTTAATCACTTTTGTATATCTTAGGCTTAGGTCAGATTCATCGAATCCTTCCATCATTTTGTTCTCCTCCTTATCCTTCCAGATATTTCTCAAAATTTCTCCTTGAATCCATAAGAAAATGGTTTACCATGCATTAAATGCTCTAGGTCATTTATCTTTAATGTCAACACATTTTACATATTCCAAGAATTCAACTATGTTGGCCGAGATTCTCAATTTGTTCACAAACTATAAATTACTAACACTCGGTCAATACTTTGTTCATTTACTCGGTCATCACTAAAACTATTCTACTCGAAAAACACTAACTTCACTTAGTTAATTCTCTGATACTTAGAAATTACTAATGCTCGGTCAACACAAAAATTTACTCAGCTTATACTGGCACTTGGTCGACACTAGCATCACTTGGCTTACACTAAATTTCTTCTCTTTTGCTCGGTTAAGCCTATGCTTCAAATCAACTGACTTCAACACTTAATGTTAAAGATAAACAACACATTACCTTACCAATGTTCCAACTAATCAAGTACCCATTGTAGTATCTCATAACTCAACCTTTCCCTAGGTTCTCTTGTTATCTCTTCTTTTCAAATCCTCTTCATCAATCAAAAGATATGGTACTCTACTAGATAGCAACTGCCTTACTAGTTAATGTATGACATCAATGACAATATAATAATTGTTTCAATTGTAGTTTCTAACAATCTCCCTCTTTGGAATTGATGGAAACACTACATGTTCTACCATAAACTCCATATGCATAGTCACCATACAATCCAAAAATTTCTATTCAACAGTTTACCAAATCTCCCATCTTATTCAATCTCTCCCTCTTTTCTTAGGGTAATTTCTTTTGTATCTTTCTCTCATGTTTATCAAATCTCTCACTCTTTGACAATAATTCCACAGACATTCATCTTCACCATGTAGATATCTTAATGTCAGTTCTTTGAACTTTATTACTCCCTCTATCATCTTGCTTATGATTGATCAACATCTTATTCATGACTCTTCACAACTTTAGGCAACTCCTAAAGTGTGACCTCCTTTGCAT
Organism: Chamaecyparis obtusa; assembly: GCA_027943335.1. Classification (NCBI taxonomy): domain Eukaryota; kingdom Viridiplantae; phylum Streptophyta; class Pinopsida; order Cupressales; family Cupressaceae; genus Chamaecyparis; species Chamaecyparis obtusa. The sequence continues at coordinate 244,086 of BSBK01010451.1, read as the reverse complement.
CAACTTGTCATATATTCTGATTGGTACATTTGATGCAATGATCCTATATGATTGTAGGTAGCCTCAGTTAGGGGAACCACCCCTAATTTACCTCTTATATATTCATGAGCATCCTTAGGTAATGTCTTAGTGAATATATTTGCTAACTGTTCCTTTGTATTCATATACTCCAATCTCACTTCTTTGTCTGGAGCTAGCTCTCTCAAGTAATGATACTTGATAGAAATATGCTTAGTCTTAGTGTGCATCACATGATTTTTTGATATAGTGATAGCACTTGTGTTATCACATAAAATAACTACTGACTTAGTGATTTCTTCCTTCATACCTTTTAACAATTACTTGAGCCACACTAAATTTGAACAATTCACTATTGCTGCTACATATTCAGCTTCTGTTGTAGATTAGGAAATGCAATTATGTTTCTTTCTTTTCCAAGAGATTAATCTCTTTCCTAGAAAGAATGAGCCACCACTTTTACTCTTTCTGTCATCCACATTTCCTGCCCAATCTGCATCAGTGTAAACTTTCAGTTCAAACTTTTCATTCTTCTTGTAACATAGTCCATAGTCCTCTATTCCTTTTAGATATTTCAATATCCTTTTCATTGCCATCATGTGACTCTCCTTAGGATTTGCAAAAAATCTTGCAAAAATACCAATTGCTAAGGCAATATATGGTTTGCTATGGAAAACATATTGTAACTTTCCAATCATAGACCTGTACAAGGTTTGATTCACTTTAGTTTTATCATCATTCTTTGATAGTTTTTGTCTAGTATCCATAGGTGTACTTACTGGTCTAGAGTCCTCCATACTAAAAGTTTTCAGTATCTCCTTGACATACTTAGACTGTGTAATAGAGATACCTTTCTTCATCTGATAGACTTGCAAACCAACAAAGAATTTGATCTCTCCAAACATAGACATCTCAAATTTAGTTTGCATCTCATATGAAAATGTTTGACATAGGGCATCTTGTCCTCCAAATATGATATCATCAACAAATATTTTAGATAACAATATCCCTTTACCTTTTTCAGTCTTCAAATACAGATTATTGTTGTCATTTGTTCTTACAAATCTAATCTTTATCAAGTAGTTGTGCAATCTCTCATACCATGCTCTGGGGGCTTGTTTCAATCCATACAGTGTGTTGTGTAGTTTACAAACCATGTTCTTCTTACTTGGATCAAAAAATTCTTTTGGTTGTTCAATGCATACTTCTTCTTCCAATATTCCATTTAGAAATGTAGATTTGACATCCATTTGATACACTTTGAATCCTTTAAAAATTTTATATGCAAGTAGAGTTCTCACTCCTTCTAATCTAGAAACTAGGGAAAATATCTCCCCATAGTCAATGCCTTCTTCCTATGCATATCCCTTACATAGCAATCTAGCTTTGTTCCTAGTGACTTCTCCATGTTTATTAATCTTATTTCTGAACACCCACTTTATTCCAATAACATTCTTGTCTTTTAGGCTTAGCACTAGTGTCCAGGTTTTGTTCTTTTCTATGTGCTCAATTTCTTCATTCATGGCTTGCATCCAATATTCATTCTCCAAAGCATCTTTCATTTTCTTAGGCTTAAACTCATATAACAAGCATGTTTGATCTTTTAACTTACTTCTTGTCATGACTCTAGATTCTTTAGCTCCAATGATTTGTTCTAGGTTATGATGTATTCTCAGATATTGCGCTAATGTAGGCTCATATATCCTTTCTTCTTGTTCTTGATCTTCTGGTTCATCTTGTAGAGTCTTTTCCTCCTCTCCTAATTGTTCGACAACATTCTCATGATGCTTGACATTTTCTTGTTGTGACTCGATAGGTTCATGTTGTTGCTCAACATCTTTGTTTTCTGGCTCAGGTATATTACTGGCCTCTCCTTCTTCCATGTATAAAAAAGATTTGTAAGCTTTAGGTTCTTTCTTGCACTCAACTTCATTCTTTTATGCATATTCATCAACTCTAACATTTGAACTTTCCACAACTTTTTTAGTGTTAGAATTCAAACACTTGTAAGCTTTTCTCTTAGTTAAATATCCTAGGAATATGCCTTCATCACTTTTAGCATTAAGTTTTCCATTCCTATTGTCCTTTAGTCTATAAAATTTTGTTCCAAAGACTTTAAAGTATTTCACATTAGGTGCATAACCATGCCATAATTCAAAAGGTATAGCATTTGTACCTTTCTTGATTTGTACTCGGTTCAAGGTATAAACAATTGCACTTACAACTTCTCTCTAGTATTTTTGTGCAATATTCTTCTCTATCATTAGTGTTCTATCACAATCTATAATTGATCTATTTCTTCTCTCTTCTATGCCATTCTGTGGAGGTTTCCTTGGTGCAAACATTTTTCTCTTTATTCTTCTATCATTGCAGAATATGTTGAACTCACTTGATATGAACTCTCCCCCTCTGTCAAATCTCAAACATTTCAAGCTTTTACCTATTTCTTTCTCAACTTTTGCCAAATACCACTTAAATAATTGAAAGGCATCATATTTCTCTTTTAGAAACATCACAGTCATCATTCTAGAATAGTCATCAACAAAAAAATAAAATATTTATCACCACAGTAACTTTGCACACTAATAGGTCAACAAAGATCAGTATGAACCAATTCTAAAATATTATTAGAAGTATATGTCTTGCTCTTGAAACTAGTCTTTGCCATTTTTTCCAATTGATATTGTTTACACATCATATTATCAGGTTTCTTCAATTTTGGCAAACCTCTAACTTTCTTCATCTTACTAATGTTTATCAAATTGTCAAAGTTTACATGATACAACATCTTATGCCATAACCATGCATCATCAAATTGTGAAAACAAACATGTTTCTTTAGATAGGTCTAGATAGAACAAATTACCTCTTGCCTGTTCTCAACTTCCAATTAGTTCACCAATGACATCAAATATTTTATCCTTCTTGTGATGAAAATCAACTCGGTAACTAGTACTATTGAACTGTGCAACACTTAACAAATTATAGTTAAGACCTTCTACCCAATACACATTATCACATTTGATCTTATCAGTCAATCTTATTGATCCTTTTCCCTTCATAAGACATGGTTCATCATTACCAAACTTAACACTCCTACCTTTGTAATGATTTAAGATTTCAAACTTACTTTTATCACCAATCATGTGATGTGAGAAACCGCTATCAATAATCCATTTATCACCTTTACTCACATATGAAATAAGTGCAGTTTTCTCATCTTCATCACAATCATCTTTCATAGCAACATAAACAACTTCTACATTACAATCATCAGATTCACTAGTTTCACTATCAGCTTCTTCTTCAACAATATAACAAGACTTCTTACCTTTATCTTTGTAGTCCTTATAACTTTTGTGATCATTGTCATTCCTTTTGTCTTTATACTTTCTTTGCCTTCTTTCATCCTTGCCATTCCTATCAGGGCATCTTGCTGCAATATAGCCAACTTTTTTACATGAAAAATAGATTATAGGAAGTTTACCTTTGAATTTTCATTTTCCTCTAGGTAGCCTTCTAGCCATAAGTGCCTCAAGATCATCTAGATCATCAGAAGTGTAACTGTCATTATTATTGTCACTGTTCAAATAGCTTTCTTTTCCTTTCTTAGACTTATGAAGAACCATTTGAGACTTGAATGCAGATTCAATATTATGAGTAGTGAAATTATCAAAATTTGACAACTCAAAAGCAGCAAGCCTACCAACAAGATCTTCCAAAGTTATGATGTTACCAAGAGTACATCTTGATTCTTGTATTGTAGAAACTCTAATAGCATAAATAGGAAGTAGGGTTCTCAAAACTTTTCTAATAGTCATTTCACCATCAATGTTTCCATTAGCTCCTCTAATAGCATTCACTGCCTCTTTAACTCTGCCACAATATTGAACAATGTTTTCACCTTCTAACATTTTCATTTCATCAAACTTACCTCTCAAGCTTTTAGATTTGGCTCTCAGCACATTTGTGTCCCCACTAGATAGCTACCAGTGTGTCCCACATTTTCTTTGCATTAGTACAGTCCTTGATGTCTTCAAATTCAGGATAACTTAGGGATGATGCAATCTCCAAAATTGCCTGGTTGTGTTCTTGCTTTTCCTTCATCTCCTCATCTTTCATAGGTGCACCAACTGGTACATAATCATGTTCCACATAGTGTTTTGTTGAATCACCAATTCTAGCTAGGTGCAATTTCATCAAAATTTGCCATGCATAGAAGTTGTCCTCATTCAGCTTTGGTACCTCCTTTTGTTACATCTTGATCATTAGCTTCAAGTACCTTTAAACTTTCTCCTTACAAGCACTACTAGCTCTGATACCAATTGTTAGAATGAATTTAGAATGAATGAGGGGGGGGGGGGGGGTGAATTAGTTATCCTCAGGTTTAGATGTATTGATTCAACTTTTAAACACTTCAAAAAACTTAGATCTATTCAGCAATCCACTCGGTCTCTATAGAATATATTAGTAACATAAAACTTGCAGTCCACTGTCCAAAAGTAATCAACTTGCAGAATATAAAACTTTCAACAACATAACACATCAAATAACATTCACACAAGTATGACACCAGATTTAACGTGGAAATCCAATATGGCAAAAACCAACAGTAACATGCTACTAAATTTTCACTCTTTTGAAGTGAGCTCTGTGAGAAGCCAACCCTGTTAAAGGTTACAATACACACTATTAGGTGTGACCCTATTAAAGGATTTAATCACCCTATTAAGAGTGGCCTGGTGAGTGGGCTTAAGAACATTCCATTAGAATGTCACCTTGATTAAAGGGTTTACAAAATGACTGTTAGGTCAATCTTGATTAAAGGATTTTAACTGATACAATGGTTAGAAAGTAACAATAGGTTCTGATCTAAATTATACAACTCACTTTGTAAATAAAGACCCAATATGCTCATATTCTGATTTACTGACTGGCCCTCATTACCATCTCCATCTTTGATGTGCTCGAAAATCCCTTCAAGTAATCACCTCAACTTTGTTCATCTCTTTATAGCTCTCCTTAGCCTTTTGCTTATGTTTACCAATCAATAAATCAACCTCTTTCTCCTCTATCTTCATAACCCACAATTAGGTCATCCTTATACCTCCTTGATTAGGTAGATTAATCTTTTACCGCTTAATCTATTCCGTAGATCTTAAGTTTAGGTCAGATTCATCAAATCCTTCTATCATTTTGTTCTCCTCCTTATCCTTCTAGATATTTCTTAAAACTTCTCCTTGAATCCATAAGAAAATGGTTTACCATGCATTAAATGCTCCAGGTCATTCATCTTTAATGTCAACACATTTTACATATTCCAAGAATTCAACTATGTCAGCTGGGATTCTCAATTCCTTCACAAACTGTAAATTATTGACACTTGGTCAATATTGTGTTCATTTACTCAGTCATCACTAAAACTGTTCTACTCGACAAACACTATCTTCACTTAGTTAGTTCTCTAATACTTGGCAATTGCTGATGCTCGATCAACACTAAAATTTACTTGGCTTACACTGGCACTCAGTCGACACTAGCATCACTTGGCTTACACTAAATTTCTTCTCTTTTTCTCGGTTCAGCCTATGCTTCAAATCAACTGACTTCAACACTTAATGTTAAAGATAAACAACACATGATTACCTTGCCAATGTACCAACTAATCAAGTACCCATTTTAGTATTTCATAACTCAACCTTTCCCTAGGTTGTCTTGTTATCTCTTCTTTTCAAATCCTCTTCAACAATCAAACGATATGGCACTCTACTAGATAGAAACTGTCTTACCAATTAAGGTTTGACATTAATGACAATTTAATAATTTTTTCAATTGTAGTTTCCAACACATGACACCACCTCTCCCAGAGATTATTCTAAATTATTTTCTAAATACCTCATCCTCAGAAAGAGCCACTCTTGGAACCTCAAAATGAAGACATAATTTTGAACTATAAAATCCCCTTCTAAGTAAACTATAATAGTCATTTCCAAGTTTTTGTTAAAACCACAGAGAGTTTTCCTATAGAAATTGCATTATTGATCCTAATATAATGCTTATAATCCCCCTAGAAATCTACATGCACCAAGATAATAATGTTTTGAAGTAAATTTATAATAAATTCATGTTACAAGTGTTAGTTGTAGAGAAAGAAAATATCAAAATAGATGTTCATTGAAAAAAATAAGCCAATGCGTGAAATTTTTTTAAAAGAAAAACAAGCTTGCAGACACATAAAGAATGGATTCCTTCACCAAAGAATAAGGGTGACACATGGTAGAACGATTTAAAAGATTACAAAAAAAAGGAAATTTAAATCTTAGAAAAATACCGCGAGACAACCACATTTAGATTTTTTGGTACCCAGGCCCACCAACAAGTAAGTGTCCCAGTAGACATGTGGTGTTTTCATGCAATTTTTGGGTGAAGATAAAATGTTTTGTAGGAAAAATGTCTATCATGTTTCCAAGTGGAAAATGCATGGGGTTTTTGGCACAAGACAAAAGAGGAAGCAAAGAAAAGTGCATGCGACATTGAAAAGTGGTGAACATGCGCAACTTCTTAGTGAACACGTACTTCTTGCATGCAGAGTTATGGACAAAGGAAAAAGAGAACAAGAGAAGAAGGTCCTCTGTGTTGCCAAGTAGAAAAAGAACACGAGATGAAGTTAAAGTTTTTGAGAAAGACATTAAGGAATATGTGGGACTTGAAACCAAAAGTAGAAGAAACCATGTTGTTGGCGCAAAGGAGGATGTAAGCTAGGGGCAAGGGCACACCTAAATATCTAGCCACCTTGTAGAGTAAACACAATGGAATCACACAACACAAAGAACAACACTAAGGAGACAAGGAACACAAACACTTTATTGATTCATCAAAATTTTTGCATACATGCCCGACTATGAGGCCTTCTGGGTTATGGCCAACAAGATTTATCTATATCTATCTATCTTGCTACCTCTTCTAACTTACTTACTTCCTTACTAACTTACATCTAAACATCCTTATTTATACTTTCCAAACTAGCTTACATAAGATTCTAGATTATTACATAATAGAAGGCTGACCACAAAATCGTCTGTACACCTCCCAATACAAGATCTCAATCATTAAATTTGTGACCTAAATTATATACATAAGTTAGCTCCAACTAAGAACCAATCATGAGAAAACTCGATCAAAGAAGAAATGAGCATCAACAAATAATAGGTTCACTCGACATAGGAAGGAACACTCAATCAACATTGAACAACTTGACACATACAGGAACACTTGACCAACACTGGATAGCTCAACACACATGAATGCTTGATAAAGAATGCAACTCGGTAATGATTGCCACTTGACACTTACTAGAAGAATGAACAAAAAAAGAGTAGGATAGAAAGGCAACCTAGGATGCTCCTGCATTAGACAACCGAGGTTGAAAGAAATTATTCTCTTGAATCATTGATATGTCACAACCTGAGTTGAATCCAACTCAGATTGAGAAATCCATGTAGCATCTTCCACTGGTCTATTCTTCCACTTCACCAAATATTCATAGTAATCCTTTCCTCTTGTGCTTTTACCAATCCTTTGATCCAATATCTATTCAACCTCTTCAACCTGCTTCTTAGGATAATCATCTGGTACAACAACTTCATCATCTGACTCATGATACTTATGCAAATCAACAATATTGAATATAGGAGATATATCCATGTCATCAGGTAACTTAAATTATAAGCATTACCACTACCAAACTTCCTCAAAATTCTACAAAGAACAAACTTCTTCATTTTCAACTTACTATATGTTCCAACAGGAAATCTTCCCTTCTTCAAACAAACCATTACCTCATCACCAACTTCAAAAACATGATGTCTCCTAGACTTGTTAGCATTTTCCTTATATTTATGATTACTTTGTTGCAACTTCAACTTCACTTCCTCATGTAAAGACTTCATAAAATCAACAAATGCTTCCCCTTCAACACTTCTATTTTCTTCACCAACAATATCCTTCAAATTTGATACTCCTCTAGGCTGTATTCTAGTAACAATCTCAAAAGGTGTTTTTCCTTAACTCCTATTCACATAATTATTATATGAAAACTCAGCTTGTGCCAATACCATATCCCAATTACTCAGCTTATATCCAACTAAACATCTCAACAAATTACCCAAGCTTCTATTCACAACCTCTATCTGTCCATTTGTCTATGGATGGAATGTAGAACTAGAGCTCAACTCAATATCCATCTTCTTCCACAAAGTCCTCCAAAAATAACCAAAAAATTTTCTATCTCGGTCAGAGATAATACTTCTAGGTAACCCAAGCAATCTAACAATATCTTTGAAGAAAATCTCAACAACATGTACTGCATTTGATCTCTTCTTACATGGTATGAAATGTTCCATCTTAGAAAATATATCCACAATAATAAATATGGAATCATACCCTCTTGTTGTCTTTGGTAATCCAAGAACAAAATCCATACTGATGTCACTCCAAGGTTTTTCAAGAACATAAATAGGTGTATACAATCCATTATTCTGGCTTACTCCTTTTGCAACTTGATAAATTCCACAACTCGTTACAAACTTCTGAACATCCTTATACATATGTGGCCAATAATACTTTTCTTTAAGAAAACTCAATGTCTTATCAATTCCAAAATATCCAGCCAATCCACCACAATGCTTTTTCTTAATCAAATTAATTCTCATGGAACTTCTTGGTATACAAAACTAAATTCATTTAAACAACATACATTCTTGAATGAAATACTCCTCAAACTTACTCGATTGTTCTGACAGATTTGGTGCTCTATACTCTCTTCACACCTCAGAAAAATCATGGTTAGTACCATATAACTCCTTCATCTCATAAAAAAAAAGAACTGTAACCTTCATCTCGGTCAACAAAGTACGTCTTCTACTCAGTGCATTTGCAACTCAGTTAGCAACTCCAATCTTATGCTTGATCACAAATGTGAAAATCTGTAAATATTCAACCCATTGTCTCTGATTCAACTTATGTTGATTTCTTAAATATTGCAAAGCTTTATGATCACTATACAACACAAAATCCTTAGGAATCAAATAATGTCTCCACTTTTTCAAAGCTTGATCAATAGCATAAAACTCTTGATCATACACAAAATACTTCCTTTTAGCATCATTCAAATTCTCACTAAAGAAAGCAACATGTTTATCTTCTTGACTCAACACAACTCATATTGCACTACCACTTCCATCACACTAAACTTGAAACACATTATTGAAATCAGGAAAAGCTGACACAGGTAACGCGACAACCTTTTGTTTCAAAGTCTCAAAACCCTTGTCAGCCCCATGTGTCCACTTAAGATCTTTTTTGTCTCCTCTCATAGTCTCAGTCATAGCATTACAAACAAAACTGAAATTCTTAATGAAATTTCTATATAAAGTAGCCAAACTATGAAATGATCTTACCTCACCCACATTCTCAGGTGTAGGCCACTCCAAAATTGCTTTAACCTTCTCAGGATCCATTTTCAAACCATCAGCTGAAATTACAAATCCTAAATACATAATCTCTTCTTGCATAAAGGAACACTTTTCAAATTAATCAATAGCTTATCCTCTTTCAACTTTTGCAAAACTTGTCTAATATGCTCAAGTTGTTCTTCCTCAGTATTACTAAATATCATAATATCATCCAAGTAAACAATCACAAACTTACCAAAAAATCTCTTGAGAAATTCATTCACCAACCTTATGAAAGTACTAGGTCCATTAGTCAAACCAAAAGGCATAACCAACCACTCATTAAAATCATCATTTGTCTTGAAAGCAGTCTTCCATTCATCACCTTCTATAATTCTGATATGATGATAATAACTTTTCAAATAAATCATGGTAAAATACTTTTCTCCACTCAAAAAATCCATTATGTCATCTATCCTCGACATAGGAAATCTATACTTCATTGTTATCTTGTTGATAGCCCTGGAATCAATACACATTCTCCATTCTCCATTATTCTTAGGTGCTAGCACAACATGTACAACACATGGACTCAAGCTTTCTCTAATCAAGCCTTTCTGTAAAAATCTCTGGACTTATCTGTTAAGTTCTTCATTCTCAGTAGGTGTTAATCTATATGGTTCTTTATTCGGAAAACTAGCTCCAAGAATTAGATCCATACAATGAATTATACTTCTTACTAGTGGTAAACCATCAAGAATATCCTCTACAACAATCTCCTTGTATTCATTTAGTAAGTTTTCAATTTCTACTGGTACTCGGTCTCTACTATCTTCTGTTTCTCAGCCATTACTATTTTCTGTCACTCGGCCATTTCTACCAAAAACTCAGCCTCTTAGGAATTATATCAAAATAGACTTGGTTCTTCTTCATGTCTTTTTCAAATTGCTTTCCATTAACCATACAAATTTTCATAGTAGTATAGTTTATCTCATCTAGAACTTCAATCAAAAGTAACAATGTTTGCTTTCTTCCATTTGTCCAAAGAGTATATTGATTCAATATACCATCATGCACAACATATCTATCATACTACCAAGGTCTACCCAACAGAATAAGACAACAATCCATAGGCATAATATCACATAGAACTTCATCAAAGTAAATTCCAATCTTGAATTTCACAATACATTGCTCACTTACCAATAATTTATGCTAATCCTTGATCCATGAAACATGATAGGGTTTAGGGTGTCTCAACCTCTACAATTGCAACTTTGTAACCATCTCCTCCAATGCCAAATTTGTTGAACTGCCACTATCAACAATCACTTTGCAACTTTTTCTTGCCATCTTACATCTGGTCTTGAAAAGACTTCTCCTCGGGTTAGGTTCTTCATCAACTCTTTTATTGCACAAAGTTTTCCTTACCATCATATTTTCTCCATCCTTAGGCCTACTTGATGATCCCTCCAGATCCTCTTGTACCAAAACATTTCTATGACTTTGTTAATTTCTATCAGTGTGTCTACACTCAAAGGATCTATGCCCTTCATTACCACATCTTAAACAATTACCACTAAAACCACCTGTAGAGAAAGAATTACCTCTTTCTCGATAAGAACTACCACCTTTCCACTCGATCTTGCTTTTATCTTCATTTTTCCACTCAGATTATCCCTTATCTTGCACAAAATTATCTAATCTGCCACCTTCACCATAGGAGATCTACCTCTGCCACTCTGGAATCTACCACCTCTACTTCTCTATCTTTGTTCATGCTTCTTTTTCAAGATCTCCTCAGCTTTCAAGGCATATTGATATGCTTCTTCCACACTATCCAATTTTACAAAATTTATTTCATCTTAAATTCCAGATCTTAATCCATTTAGGTACCTTCCAACTTTCTCAACCTCATCATCAACATGTCCAGATCTGATATCCAATCTATAGAATTCCTTAGTGTATTCCTTCACAGCCATACCCCCTTGTCTAAGGTTTTGCATCTTCCTCAACAAAATAACTTCGTACTTAGTAGGGAGAAAATTCTTCTTCACCTTGTTCATCATTTTCAACCAGGTTCTGATTTTTTCCTTTCCTCTTCTTTGTCTACAAGTTTGTAAATGCTCCCACCAAAGTGAGGCATGACCTTTCAACCTAGTGACTACAATTTTTACCTTCCTATTCTCAAGATTTCTTTCAAACTCAAAGAAATTTTCCATATCCAAGATCCAATCTAACAAAAAATTAGTATCCAACTTTCTATCATAAGGAATAACTTCGACAATAGGCTTTGAATGTTCCCTAGACAATACTCTCAATAATCTTTCCTCATCTTGATTTTCCTCAGGTTATGGATTAGGGTTTGGTACCTCTTCATCATCATCATTACTCACATCATCAAGATGTTCTCCTCTCCTCTGGGTTGTCTCCAAAACATCTAATCTGGCTGCAATTTGTCTTAACATGTCCATTATGGCATTATCAACATTTCCTCTACCTCAAACCATCTTGACAAATAGTTACTGCAAGATTGTAACCCTCTGCAAGTTATAGGTCAAATCTGTAGATCTGCCACCTTACAACCAAATCCAACTCAGGGTTCTACACGATCCAATATCCTCAAAGATGAACCTCAATATATGATACCACCTAGCACAAAGAGGGAGGATGTAAGCTAGGGCCAAGGGCACACCTAACTATCCAACCACCTTGCAGAGTAAACACAATGGAATCACACAACATAGAGAACACCAAGGAGAGAAGGAACACAAAAACTTTATTGATTCATCCAAATTTATGCATACATTCCCTACTGCGAGGCCTTCTGGGTTACGACCAACAAGATTTATCTATATCTATCTATCTTGCTACCTCTTCTAACTTACTTCCTTACTGACTTACATCTAAACATCCTTATTTATACTTGCCAAAATGGCTTATAGAAGATTCTAGATCATTACATAATAGAAGGACAACCACAAAATGATCTACACACCTCCCAATACAAGATCCCAATCATTAAATTAATGACCTAAATTAAATACATAAGTTGGCTCCAACTAAGAACTAATCATGGGAAAACTCGATCAAAGAAGAACCAAGCATCAACAAATAATAGGTTCATTCATCACAGGAAGGAACACTCATCCAAAAATGAACAAATTGACACATATAGGAACAATTGACCAACACTAGACAACTCAACACACAGGAATGCTCGACAAAGAATGCAACTTAGAAATGACTGCAACTCGACAATGACTGCCACTCAACACTTACTGGCAAAATGAAAAAAAAAGAAGAGCAAGATAGTAAGGCAACCCAAGATGCTCCTGCACCGGTTGTAGCACCCAAGCTCACAAATAACAAAGGCATAAAGGTATCTCAGATGACATGTGGAAAATGCATAGGGATTTGAGATAAAGGTAGAAATCAGGGGGAACAAAATGTGTACCATTCTACCAAGTGGAAAGCATGTAGTATATCCAAGCTATGTTAAAGGTTAACCATGTAGGGTCACTAACTATGAAATGAACAATGCACATGTGGCTCTCAAACATAGATTTAGACAAAGTGAAGAAGAGAACTTGACAAAATTGCACGTGAAATTGACAAGTTGCAAGCACACTGAAAAAAATCACAGCAAAGAGGAAAATGAAGCTTCATCGGTGATAAAATAAATTGATAAATATAACAAAATTTCTATGCTCAATATTGGTACATAGACGCGATTACACAATCAATTGAAAATGAGATCTGATGAACCCCTTTTGAAATTTTCTACGGATACATATAGAGAAGAAATAAACAGTGAAGGGATAGACATCAGGATGCAAAAGGTAGAGTGCTTAAGTCAGTATGAAATATGTATAAAGAAAACTTCAATTCTCTATGTGGAGATGCAATGAATGAAGAGGGCTATTATCTTCTATAGATTTGTTTTTCCCCATAAATAATTTTCTTATTAAAGGGAAAAAGGAGAAACAAAAGAATTGTTTCAAACAAATGTTTATAAATACATTATGATGTAATTAGTTAATGTATATTTAGTTTTCATTGGGGTAGATGATTATTTTGTTGGGAATAATTAGTTAACTAAATAGTCATGTTGTTTTGTATCCAAAAGATGTAACCCATCTGAATGGTTCCCTTGTGTCTATAAAAGGTGACCACTGATTGGGGTAGTGGGGGGAATCAACAATAGTATCATATCATAATGTAATGTTTTTCATCAGGAGTTAACAAAAGCCTCACTTTTTTCTCTACAATTGTGGTGTAAATCATTTTATCAAATCAGTTCTTTGTAATTATTGATTCAAGGAATTAATTTCCATTTAAATTCTTGTGTAAAGGAATTATTTACTTTCACACTAGTATAAATATCAAGGAGTTTTTGAGAAGTTGTGTCCTTACATTTCTTGTCTGATTGGTCCTCTTACAAAGAAGTTAAATTCAATTAGACTAGTTGGTGTGCTATGTGTGATTATCTTGCATTGGTAGAATTGAATGGTTGATAGAGTTACCCAAGGAGTAAGTTTAAAAATTTTCTTGCAAAGTTATACATGAAGGTTTGAGAGGAAGTGACTCTATGCCTAATAAAGATTAAGGAGGGGTCTTACATATCACAGATATAAAATGAATCATTATTTTTAAAATTAGAAGGACTAAATAAAGTAGTAGTAGAAAGAAAAAGATAAAATCAATTAGATTCAAAGCAATAGAAGATTAAAATCAGTTCAAAGTAATAAACTAAATAGTTAAGGATAGTAAGTGAAAGTTGTGAAGAAATACACAATTGAATCTATTTCAAGACACTGATGCCATCTTGATAGATTACATAAAGATATAATATAAACAAAGTACAATATGTTGTAAAAAGTACCAACTTGGAGAATAAGTTGGTGATAAGGTTTACCCACCTAGTTTCAGCAGAGCCTGAAGAGCAGGGGAGTCAAATCATAATTTGGTTGACCTCGTTAGTTGCCCAAATCACTTTGAAGATTCGAGCATTGAGCACGACATACTCAAAATTTTCCTATCTATTGATTTGGGAACTAACAAAGCACTAGGACAACAACTTCTCTAATGATCCTTGATATTAAAATTAATGTGAAAATATATAATTCCTTTACACAAGAATCTAAAATAGCTTTCAACTGCTTTGAGTTGAAAATATCAAAGAACTAATTCAAAAGAGACTTATTCACACCACAATAGTAGAGAATGAATTGAATCCTTGTATTACCTTTGTAAAAGTGAGTACGTGTTTCTATAATTCATATATTCTATGTCTTATTTCTTCCTGTGATGATGATTCCCCACTACTATCTTGGTTTCTCCTTTATCCAAAATGAGGAGAAGTGAAAAGCTTCGAACCATTTACAATAGTTCCTTTTCATAACTATAACTAATATCAAGATTAAATCCTGATGAATTTCAAGGAAAACATTAAACATAATCTAAATAAATAACACAATTAGACAATATAACATGAAACTAATGGGTCTTATTCCTCAAGAAACTCTTTATCACCCCGCTCCTTTTCCTCAAACACATGCTCTTCTTATTGATATTTCTTTTTTATAGGCCAAAAATACTCCTCCACCCATTATTTTATTTGAAGATGCATCGACCAGTTGAAATGAAGTATTTATGGCATGATAAGAATATGACCTTCCCATTTTTTATCCTTTCGCCAAATAGCCATCTTACTTTTCTCCTTTAGCAAAATGGTGACAATATTCCTCCATTTTGCTACTTTGCAACCCAACCTTATATATCATAAGTTTAGGAAAACCCCACTCCTTTGATAATGATGCTCAAACTTCAAAACATTTGAAAACACCCTTTAAAATACCGATCGAGTTCACTAATATTTTCTACAAATGTGGAGTGATCAAGAACTTAGGTGGGACCCTCAAATTCCTTGGTCAAGAGAAACAAAAACTTTAGAACTGATAATTGAGACTTTTGGACTTTTAAAAACCATTGACCGAGTGACTAAGACAAGGAGACTAAGGGAATAAGTTGGGTGATTGAGAAGTTTCAAGATCTTAGAACCTCGCGACAAGGTTCAAAAATTTGGAAGATGAGCAACTAGGTTTGAAAACTCACAAAAGCCTCGACTTGGGACTTAAATTGACAAATTGATGAAGTTTTAAAAAATGAGGTAACAATAGACAAATCTATCAAATTTGGCTCTAAGAGTCCGAGAATGAATGTACACACCTATTTATAAGTGACTAATAGGATTTCATGGAGAACTCACTTATTAGGCATGAGGTTTAGGGGGCCATTTTTAGGGTTTTCTCATTATATGAAACTCTAAATTTTATCAATATTTAGAATCCTAATAGGATCAAAACATTCATTTTCTACAATTTGTCTATTTTCAATGAAGAGATTGCATTATCACTTTGGCTTTATATGTCATGGTGTGAATCATCCATTTTCTATATTAAATAAATATCTCTAAAGATAAAGTGAACTTATGAAAGCAAGGTCTCATCACTACCAACTATTTTTCGTCTAACTTTTTTCTTCCATCTATTTTTTTTTTTTATCAACCCTTGCATTCATTTTTCAAAACATTAGCCTCTTTTTTATATTTTTTGTTCATTTTTTTTTATGGGGAAAGCTTGTAGCCTATTATGTTCAGGTCATCATTCAATGTGAATTTTTCATGATATTTTCTTTGAAAAAATGCTCAGAATCTCATTGTCTCGAAGAGGGGAAAAATGTAGACACCTAAAAATGGTAAACACCTATGGCTCTTCTTTTTAACATATTTTTTTGTCTATTCCTTGTCAATTATTTGTATCATTAAATAATTTTGGTTAGTTCATTAATTATTGATTTTGTCATCTAGTTCAATCATGTCCTCATATTTCATCCTTGGTCACTAGTTCAATTAAATAATTTCAACATTTTTTTAATTTGTCATTACTTTTTCCTTAAGGGGATAATTATTTAATTACTTATCCCTTGTCCTAGCATGTTCCCCTTTGGCATGAATAAATTACATTTATTTATCCCTTTGTCCTTTTGTGTCACAATTAAATATGGAGTATTTAATTATCTTATTATCATTTTTGGAGGGAATTAATTAATGGATTTTTATTAATTCCACCTTTTCTAATTTATTTTTCTTTTTCAATTTCCTAAACCTTTCAATTACCACTTTTCCATTTAACTTACTTTGTTTGGCATTCTCATTCAATCCTATCTGTTCATTGTCTTCAATCTTATTCGTTCAATTTGAATTCCAAATCTATAAATTGGGCTTTCATCTCTCATTTTGGCTAACCATAATTTTCTAGTATCCTCGTCATTACTCTATCGAATTATCCTTTATTTTATCATATTTGTGCACGTGTCCACATTGAGAGAACCATTAATTTAGAGGATAAAGAAAATAATGGAGTGAAAGGAAGGGTTTGCATATAATTTGTTTATATTTTGTGTTGATTTTATGCAATTATGGTTTCATAGCTTCCTTGAGAGATTATGATTTTTTTTATTTGCATGATGTTATAGATTTTTCATGGTTCTTATCATGTTTATTTCTAATTATAATTTCCGTTATCTATAACTACTTCATCCCAAATGGGCATTGATTAAAGGCCTACCATAAGTTCTCAAAACCCACTTCATAAGCTTTTTCTTCTCTTTCCTCTTCAAAAATTATTTAATTGCATCATCCATTAATTTTCTATCGTTGAAGAACTTCCTACCTTTCACCAACAAACAAGTAATTTGAGAAGTGGGATCTTTAAGATGGCAATATCTTTACCAAAATTAGAGAGAGTATGATTCTTCTAGCCCTTAACAAAACATTTGGTAGCCTCTAGGTCAAAAGAATGAATGTCATGCAAATAAGGAGCTAGACCCCCTTATTTAATTATCTTCCAAACTAAACCATTCCCTTGAATCCCTTCATAGGAAGTAAGCTCCACTCTGCTTCTTCCCCACTCATTTCCAAAACCAACAATTTAATATAAAAAGACAATAAATGGGAACTACTTAAAACCCATGAAAATAAAGGTAGTAAATGAACCCAAAATGTGTATGACAAGACCCATGATCATAATGGTATTAATTGGAAGCCTCCACACAACTCTAAAAACTATGATTCATGGTGTAAGAATCATCATGGAGTAGGGTTTATGCTTACCCCAATGTTGAAACAAGTGCCTAGACACCCCAAGTTAGAAAACACATTAGCTACTCTATTCTCTTTGTATAAGATATATGAAATAAAACATTCCTCATTTAAGAATTTATAATGTTTAGGGAGTCCTTTATAAAAGCTTCAATTTTCATTTCTTTTATGACATTGGATAACATTTAGAGAAAGCTCTTCCAATCAAAACTTAGTAAAACCTTGAGATTGAGCTAGTTTAATTTCATTGTAGGCTTCCACAACTTCAACAATGTGATTAGTTTGGGTACCTAGATGGAGTTCCATAGCTGAAGTAAATCTACCTCGATTATCTCTAAACACTCCACCACTTTCAAAAAGCCTAGGATTCCCCTTGGCCGCTGTGTTCCCTAAAATTTATTTATTAAATAATAAAAAAATAAATACATTTGTTGTTAGTTTATTTATTTATCCTTTCTACCTTTTCTAGATATTTTTGCACATTGATTACTAAAATAAAATTTCATCTTTTTGTGTTTAAAATCATAGGCTATATATTTATATGTTCACAAGTCTAGTCCAAGCAAAATTATAAAGAAATTAGAAAAGTGAAATACATTAATGAAACATTCATTTTCCTTTTTAAGCATTTGTTTAATTAATTTAGACATAGATATACAGAAAAAATAATAGTGATATGGAATGTTTCTTAAAGGGAGTATAAAAAAGTGAGCATATGATGAAAAATGCAATCCTAATTTGTGGATAGATTCTTCAAACAACTAAGACCAAATTTCATCATAATGGATGGTAAATATATGTACATTAGCAAGAAATTAACACACTTATTTCTAATTTAACTAGGTGGATTTCCATTCTATCATCATTTTAGTCTTATATGGTTTTCTTTTTTTCTTTATTTTATGCTTTTTCGATGTTGTACACAATAATTAACCATTTTTCTATAGACTTGTGGCCTTAGGTAAAAAATTTCATTTGATTCTAAAATGATATTATTATTGCCAAAATGTTTTAATGGTTAATATAAATGATCCATCCATTCAGAATATATTTTTTCATTGAAGATGAAATATGCCATGAAATACATTATGGGGTTATCAAGTCACATTTATATTACCCAAATTATTGATGGACATAAATTATCCAAATGGAATCGATTTTATAGAGAAAAATTGTCAACTATTTAAGTGTGAAAGTTTGTGTACTACATATCAAATTATTTAAGCATTTATGAATAAACTTTGTGGGTATTTTTATCAACCTATGTTTGGCATTGAAATTCAAAACCCATCTTTTAGGTAATCCTCCATTGTCACCTTATGAAATATAAATAGGTTGAATTATAACAATTGGAACACAATATACATTATTGTCACATATATGGTTGTTACTCAAAGTGCAACTAGTTTGAAAATTGTATGGTTATCTATTTATTCCTTGTACTTTTCATTGAATTCATAAATATCCATGGAATTATACTCTTGCAGAAATTTGTCTCGTTCCTTGCGTTCCATATTATAAATTTTTGGCTCAAAGTTGAAAGGTTGATCTGGCTTGGCCATCTCAATCCCAATGAAGGCAAAAACAAAGAGTGCCGTGTAAATATACAAATAGTCCCCCTGAAAATTAATGCATGACAAGATAAATCATTTAAAATATCTAAATAATCCATTTGATAAAGTGCAGGTGATATATCAATCTTCTTACCGGAACATTTAGAACCATTCCACCAATAAGACCAGGTAGAAATAGCCATGAGATAGCACCTAGGTAAAAAAAAAAGTACCCTTAAACTCATATTTAAGAACTAATATGAATTCTTATCTTATATATATGTATGAAAGAAACTATAATAAAAAAAAGTACATTTATAAAGAATGGGTTACAACCATCTAATTTTCATATTATGTATAACCTTACAAAGGAATAAATATATTAATCATACCTTGAAAACCAGTAGGTCCTCCTGATTCTGTGAAAACCTTTAAAAATTCTTCTTTAAAATCTCCTGCAATTAATGATTTCAAGTCCACATTAAATGAACATACATAAAAATTGAAGGGTTTAGGTGCACCATTTCATTTTATATATTAAATTTTTTAGCTTCCAATTCTTTCTTAATCAAGACGAGTTACCAAAAAATATAAAAAGCCCAAACATATAAATTAATTTATTTTGTTATTTCAAAAAATTCTCTTGGAAGTAGGATGTCTACCCTTTGATATAATCTCTAATAGAAAACCTATTAATAAATGAAAAAATGAGTGGGATCATAAATGTGGAGGTATTTTTATTATAAAATTACATTAAATACTCATCCACAACTAGAAGATAAATGTTGTTATTAATCACCCAAAATTGCGATAGAAACTATTAAATTTATCCAATCACATCAAGTTTCTTATCACTATACCAATCATATTAGAAACCTTAAAAAACTTGTTAAATTGATATTGAGATCAAATTACAAAAGATAAAAAAAAATTATTTACCATATTATTATTATGATTAGGTCATAATGTCTAGTGTTGCAATGAACCGATGCCTTTAAAGTAATATACATTATTATAACTATGATGCCAAATTTATAAGTTTTAAAATGATCTGTTATGATACACTTTTAATGATTGTAGCTTGGGTTAAAGCATAAAATATGAGATCTTATATATTTAAACATCATAAGGGATTAACTATTTAACATTTTGTACGAAATGGTGATTCATTAAAGTTTAAACTAAATGAATTCTATCATGCATTCTATGGATTATGTTAGTATATTTTGTTAGGAATAACAATCCACAATACAACTGAGAAGGGGGGTGAATCAGTTGTATGACAAACTATTAAACTTTAAACTTTAAGCTCAACAATATCAGATCCAATGAACACAATGAATGCCAACACAATAACACAATATTTTGGTTACGGGGAAACCCTATTAAAGGTAAAAACCTTGGTGGGAATTAGCACCCACTAATGATGTACTGAGAGTATAGTAATCCTTGTTAGAAGATATAGCCATGTTAGGAGCTTATTGAAACATTATGGTACATAGTCCTTGTTAGAGGATAGACCCTGTTAGGAGTCAAGAACAACAGAGGTCTCACTACCCAAAGAAGGTTAAATCCACCTTCAAAATTCACTAGTTTGCAACTGGTGTATATGAAGAAATACACAATCGTTTGAACTGTTTGCTAGCAACTATCTTTGCTTGATCACTTCCAATGAAGTCCACTAGTAAACCTCTGCTCTACATGCAGTAGACACAAGCTCACAACTTTCACAACCTCTCTATATCACATATATTCCATCCATGTCTTGTCTAATGAAAAGACCTTTCATTTATACCTTATTACATTTTACCAAGATCAGGTCAGCCCATAAGGCTTTCCTAATTACAAACAATTACATAAAACCTTGCTAAGATACACACGATATCTAAAACAAGTTTACAATGATTACATTACAACAATTAAGGACCGACATCCTTGATTTGTGCTTGCCAAACAAAACACACGCTTCATTCCCTGAGTCGGATTCAGAATAAGCCATCGCCAGAGCACACGCCACAAATGATGTCACCAATCACTCCATACCTTGCGCTGACCAATGGACATCCGTCAGTACCTCTTCCATCATCCTTCAAGTTCGCATACCTTGAATCCAATTCTTATGAAAGATATATCAAAAAATCAAAGACTAACTCTGTCAATTCTCATTGTCACAGTTCAGTGACCAATTCTCATTGTCACAGTTCAGTGACCAGTCTTTACCAAATCAGTTGTAACTCTCTTAATATGCAATACCTAATGATGCGATCACAGATATAAGGTCACAACATCCACCTGAACTCTCATCTAACTTCGCATCATCTGAAACATCCGTACACTAACCGTACACCATTATTACCAGTCTGGTTCCTTCATAAAAGCATATGTTGACATCAGTGACAAAACACAAATGACAACAGTATGAGTTCCCATTCAATAACGTAGTGATTAAACATATTACATGTCTCAATCACCACACATGCATTAGCAATATCCAACAATCTCCCCCTTTGGCATTGATGTCAACATATGGGAAAATCTTATCCCAAAGTTATATCAATCCAAAGTCCTTCAATTGAACAATCTCTCCAAACAGTAGAGATTTTCTCATAGCAACACTCCCCCTTTGACAACAATGGAAAAGGGTGCCATGAGCCTTCAAATACCTTCATAGATAAACTTTCTTCTACGATCACTCCCCCCAAGGAGTAGATCCCTACATCCAGTCCAGAAAATGATAAGGCTCTGAATACTTCTGGATTGATGCATCTCTGCATCATTTAGTTCTGACTAGGAGGGGCTTGAACCCCTAGCATACCTCTGAGATATTCAAAGGTATCTTTCGGTAGTGTCTTTATAAAAATGTTTGCAATCTGCTCTTTTGTACTGATATTCTAGCTTGATTTCTTTTTCTGCCACCTTGTCTCTCAAGAAGTGATACTTGATAGAAATTTGTTTAGTTTTAGAGTGCATCACCAGATTTTTTGACATGTTTACTGTGCTGGTGTTATCACAATGGATAACCACAAGCTCATTAAAAGTTATTCCAATGTCTGTCAGCATTTGTTTCATCCAAAAAATCTGAGTGCAATTTATAGTAGAAACAACATATTCTGATTCAGCAGTAGATTGTGCTATACAATCTTGTTTCTTACTTAGCCTAGAAACCAACTTTTTCCCAAGGAAAAATGCACCACCACTGGTACTTTTTCTGTCTCAATATTTCCTGCCCAATTAGCGTCAGTATAAGCATGAAGTTCAAATCTATCATTCATGTCATACCATAAACCATAATCTATGGTTCCTCTGAGATACCTCGGTATTCTTTTTAAAGCAGCTAGATGAGTCTCTTTGGGTTTTGCCTGATATCTAGCCACAATTCCAATAGCATTAGCAATATCTGGTCTGGTGTGAGTCAAATATTGTAGCCCTCCAACCATTGACCTATACAAAGTCTAAAAAACACATTTTGATCCATCATCAATTGTTAGCTTGTTTCCAGTCACCATAGGCGTTTCTACTAGTTTACACTCTTCCATATCAAATTTCTTAAGCAATTCTTTGAGATACTTGGTCTGAGAAATGAAAATACCATTCTCATTCTGATTTATTTGTAGTCCAAGGAAGAATTTCATTTCACCTATCATGGACATCTCAAATTCACTTTCCATTTCTTTAGCAAACTTCTTACATAGATCATCATTACCTCCAAAGATAATGTCATCCACAAATACTTCTACTATTAGGATTCCATCTTCAGTAGTTCTTAAGTACAAATTACTGTCCACATTACCTTTTCTGAATCCAAGTCCAAGTAGATACATGTCCAACCTTGCATACCAAGCCCTAGGAGCTTGCTTCAACCCATACAACGCTTTCTTCAATTTGCACACCATGTCTTCGTCTTCGCATAGAGGAAATCCATCTGGTTGTTCTATGTATACTTCTTCTTCAAGATCTCCATTCAGGAATGCAGATTTAACATCCATCTGATACACTTTGAAGTTTTTGTGTGCAACATAAGATAAAAATAATCTTACTGCCTCTATTCTAGAAACACTAGCAAATGTTTCTTCAAAGTCTATGCCTTCTTGCTGTGAGTATCTCTTACACGCTAGTCTTGCTTTGTTCCTTACATCTGTTCCTTCTTCATCCATTTTGTTTCTAAAGACCCATTTTGTTCCTATAACATTTTTATTTTTAGGTCTTGGAACCAATTCCCAAGTATTATTTTTCTTTATCTGATCCAATTCTTCTTTCATGGCATTTATCCAAGATTCATCCTTAAAGGCTTCATCTGTAGTTTTTGGCTCAACTTGAGAAATCAAACAAATTTCCTCTCTAACTTTAGATCTAGTTAGCACTCCCTGATTGGTATTGCCAATAATTTGATTTTTAGGATGGTTATTTTTTACATACCTTGGAGTTTTAGGAGTTTCAGTAGTCTTTTTTGTATCATCACAAGCCTCTTTTTCACTTTCTTCCTCAACAAGTTCTTCTTCTTCGGTAGCAGTAGTGGTTTCTTTCACTTTTGATATCTGACTTCTATCATACATTCTTTCTTGTATCTGAAATTTCTCATCTATTCTTACATTGTTACTTTCAACCATCTTCCTTAATCTCAGATTAAAACATGTGTATGCCTTGCTTTTAATAGAGTAACCAAGGAAGATACCTTCATCACGTCTAGCATCAAATTTCCTTATTTCATCATCGCTCTTGATATAACATTTTCTACCAAAAATTCTGAAATATTTTACAGGAGTATGATCAAACCATAGTTCATAGGGAGTCTTACTTGTGCCATCTCTGATTTGAATTCTATTTAATGTCTACACTGTTGTTCCAACAGCCTCTCTCCAATATACATGAGATACATTTCCTTCAATCAGCATTGTCCTAGCAGCATCAAGTATAGTTATGTTTCTTCACTCTGCTATCCCATTCTGTTGTGGAGTCCTAGGAGTAGATGTTTGTCTTTTTATCCCATGCTCTTCACAGTATGAATTAAATAAATCTGATGTAAACTCTCCACCTCTGTTTGATCTTAAACACTTTATTTTCAGTCTTGATTCATTCTCTACTTTTGCTTTAAACAACTTGAATTTGTCAAATGCTTTTGATTTTTCTCTCAAATAAGTAACCCACATCATTCTAGAAAAGTCATCAAAAAAGAGTATAAAATACCTTTCACCATAGTATGAATTTGTTCTTGTAGGCCCACATAGATCTGTATGTAATAGATCCAACTTTCCTTTTGATGTAAATGTTTTTCTTTTATGACTGCTTTTAGTTTGCTTTCCCATAACACATTCTCTGCATACAGTGTTGAATGTTTCACAATATTCGGTAGATCTCTTACTGCATTAGCCATACTTTCCTTCACAATGTTATCAAAGTTAACATGACAAAATCTTCTATGCCATAACCAACTATCATCTACCTTCACAACAATACAAGAGGCTCCAAATATGTTTAGTTCAAATACATTACCTCTAGATCTTGAACCGGTAGCAATCAGTTTTCCTTCCTTGTTTCTGATAAAGCATTTACCATTAACAAAACTTAATTGAAAGTTTTTATCCATTAACTGTCCAACACTCAACAAATTGTGTTTCAGTCCTTCAACAAGTAGTACATTGTTTGTATTAGTCTTTTTGTCCAGAGTGATGGATCCAAATCCTATGATGGACTTTGGGAGATTGTCTCCAAACCTTACAACACCTCCATCATAATTACTAATTTAACAAACTTGTTCTTATCACCAGTCATGTGATGAGAACATCCACTGTCAATTATCCATTTAGTTTTCTTGTCAACATGAGATACTAAGGCTTTTTCTTCATGAATAGGTTCATCTTTAATAGAAACAAATCCAATCTCTTCATCATCTAAATCATCATTAGAGATTCCTTCACTAGCATAATAACATTCTTTGTCTCTTCTAATCTTTGCATAATCAGGTTTGTACTTAGGAACTCTTGTAGGACATCTAGATGCAAAATGACCTATCTTATTGCATGAAAAACATTTCAAAGGTAATTTGCTTTCAAATTTGCCCTTACCTCTTTTCTCTCTTCTAGCAATCAGTGCAACAAGTTCTTCCATTATCTTCTCCCATTCCTCAGCATACTCACCAAGCTCTTCTTTCAGGTCTTCTTTGCTTGTGCTAGGAAGTACAGATACTTTCTTGTGTGTGGATGCCCTAAATGCAGATTCAACTTTAGGTGCAGCTTCTCCTAATTCCATGGCTTCAAAGGTAGTTAACTTTGCAATAAACATCTCTCTACTAAATTTTGGAGTCAAGGGTATAGTTTCTTGAATTGACATTGCCTTGAATTTGTAAGTAGGAGTTAGAGATTTGAGAATCTTTGCAATAACTTCATCTTCATCATAAGTGCCTCCACAATTTATGATTCCACCTACAACTTCCGTAACCCTTTGAACATAGGCTCTAATGCTTTCATCTTCATTCATTTGCAGCTTCTCCATCTTTGTCTTCCAGTTTTGCAATTTCGCTTGTTTGGTATACTTGTCTCCTTCATAGAGTGCCTCTAGTCTATTCCAAATATCATGTGCTGAATCTAGGTCTTTGATTTTAGTAAACTCACCCTCAGATAGTGCGCTGATCAATGCTTCTCTTGTGACCATATTGCATGAAAATAACTTCTTTTCATCCTCATCGGTCGTTTCCAAGTCATTCTCAGCCTTCAGAGATTCCTTCTTCTTCACAATCATCCAATAGTCTATGCCCATACATAGCAGATGTGTTCGCATCTTGTTTTTCCAACTGTCAAAGTTTTCAGGATCAAACTTAGGACTTTCCTTCCTATAGAATGCCATCTCCAAGATCACCTCAAGATGTTAAGCTTTCTCTTTGAGGACCACAAGCTCTGATACCAATTGTTAAGAATAATAGTCCACAATACAACTGAGAGCGGGGGTGAATCAGTTGTATGATAGAATATTAAACTTTAAACTTTAAGCTCAACAATATCATATCCAATGAACACAATGAATGCCAACACAATAACACAATATTTTGGTTACGGGGAAACCCTGTTAAAGGTAAAAACCCTAGTGGGAATTAGCACCCACTAATGATGTATTGAGAGTATAGTAATCCTTGTTAGAAGATATAGCCCTATTCGGAGCTTATTGAAACATTACAGTACATAGTCCTTGTTAGAGGACAAACCCTGTTAGGAGTCAAGAACAACAGAGGGCTCAATGCCCAAGGCTCACTACCCAAAGAAGGTTAAATCCAGCTTCAGAACTCACTAGTTCGCAACCGGTGTATATGAAGAAATACACAATCTTTTGAACTGTTTGCCAGCAACTATCTTTGCTTGATCAATTCCAATGAAGTCCACCATTAAACCTCTGCTCTACATGCAACAAACACAAGCTCGCAACTTTCACAACCTCTCTATATCACATATATTCCATCCATGTCTTTTCCAAAGAAAAGACCTTTCATTTATACCTTATTACATTTTACCAAGATCAAGTCGGCCCATAAGGCTTTCCTAATTACAAACAATTACATAAACCCTTGCTAAGATACACACGGTATCTAAAACAAGTTTACAATGATTACATTACAATAATTAAGGACCGGCATCCTTGATTTGTGCTTGCCAAACAAAACACACGCTTCATTCCTTGAGTCGGCTTCAGAATAAGCCATCGCCAGAGCACACGCCATAGATGACATCACCAATCACTCTGTACCTTGCACTGACCAATCAAAATTCGTTAGTACATCTTCCATCATCCTTCAAGTTTGCATACCTTGAATCCAGTTCCTCTGAAATATATATCAAAAACTCAGAGAGTAACTCTGTCAATTCTCACTGTCACAGTCCAGTGACCAGTCTTTACCAAAGCAGCTTTAACTCTCTTAATATGCAATACCTAATGATGCAATCACATATATAAGATCACAACATCCACCTGAACTCTCATCTGACTTTGTAGCATCTGAAACATCCGTACACTAACTGTACACCATGATTACTAGTCTAGTTCCTTCATAAAAGCATATGTTGACATTAGTGACAAAACACAAATGACAACAGTATGAGTGCCCATTCAGTAACATAGTGATTAAACATATTACATGTCTCAATCACCACCCATGCATTAGCAATATCCAACATATTTAATATTTCCTTGTATTTATTTATTTTTATTAGGAGATTCCTATGAAGTCCCTACATGTATTTTTGTCCTTTAGCCCAAGTGGGAGGACATGTCATTTCTTGTATTTTGTTTATTAAGGAAATTAGTTTATCCTCCTTAAGAGAATGTTTCCACTTTGCACACACCTATTATGAATGTTAACATTCATAGATTGATGAGTTACTTAGTAACTCCACTCCTCATCTCTATTTAAGAGATGCTCTTCTCTCTCATTTCTACTATATGAAGTTATTCTAATGAAATCTCTCTCTCTCTCTGAATTTTCCCTATTCTTAATATCACGAGGATTTTTTCTTTTCTTTTCCTCTTTCAAAACCTCTTGTTTCCTTATTGGCTCTTTTGGTGTATGCTCCTAGTTTTGCATCTGTTATGGAAACTATCTCTTTATCAAACTACTCTCTTGGATTATTTTTTACTTTTCATGCTCTCAATTTCTTTTTCCTTTCATGGCATCAAAACTTGGTAAATAATCCTTGTTTTGAGTTAATGTGGATGAAGGTTACCATTTTGTAGAGCACACCTTCTTGGGGATTTTTGTTGAGAAGAGAGAATTTCGTAGTCTTTTTCATAACTCATTTGTGTTGCAAGATTTTGTATTTTTTTTCTAACCCTCTTTGGAAGGTTTTCCACCAGAGATTTTTATGCATTCTTGCATTTTTTTAACAAAAAAAAACCTCTTAACCTCAGTTGGGAACCCGCAAGGTTAAAGTTTTTCTTGTCTCTTATCTCTTTTGTAAGATTCTTTTCCATTTTGTGCATTAGTATTATCTGTAGATCTCACAATTGCTTGCAGGTTTATATTCATCTATATTCAATAGTTTCATCTACAAGATAATAGAAATCAATATTTTATATTTGCATTTGCCAGTGATATCTATCTAGTTTTCATTAATTTGTTTGTGTTTGATGTACAAGCTAACCTTAATCAGTCTTCATTTAAATATCTCTGTTCTTTAACATATCTTTGTTATCTCTAGTTTTACTACAAATTCATCTCTTTGTATTTTCATGTTACATGTTTAAAATAAAAGTTTAAAATATTTGCAGGTGGATTGCTTCTCTCCCCCTTGTTTCTACTCCATTATTTTTGGTTTTTATCAGCTATTCTCCCACCCTCTGCCAACATAGTCTCACTATCTCTCATTGTTTCTCCTCCACCACTCCCTTTGTGCTAGCTGCTCCTCCTAAGTTTGCAAGCAATTTATCAAGAAAGGTAGCTCACACCCTTTCTTTTCTCCATTCGAGCCTTCAATCCTTTTGTACCTCTCTACTATTTGCATTTCTCAGTTTCAAACTTATCGCTCATTGGTTTTGTTTCGTTGCCTCGCAATGTACAATTTTTCCTCAACCGTAGCTATTATCTCTTTGCATTGTGGTCTGCATGCATTGGATAGTGGGTTCGGTCTGAGCCAATCCCAATATTTTCTCTGTTGTTCTTGCTACTTTTCTTTTACCTGCAAACTAATTTCGTTGCTGGCTGTTATCTAAGTTTGGATTTAGTTTGGTTTTTTTTCATAGTTTGAATAACTTGTTTTTTAAATAGAGTTTCATTACATTTTCTTTAATATAGTTTAATCAATTTTTTAATAACAAGTAAAATCAATTGTTTCAATATAACTTTTTAAAAAATATTGTTTCAATTGTTCCGAGATTGAGCCGATCTTAGGATGGCTTGTTGAGCGCTCGGGCTAGTCACCACACTCTTAGTCGGAGTTTGTCTCGCATTGTGCGATGCTATGGAGGAGTAGTCTACGATTTTGAGCTGCTCAGATTTTTTTTTGAGTTTTCATACACATGTTAGCTCATACTCGAGTTGATGTCTATCATTATTTTGGTCTTAGCAACTTCAGTTCAAAATTGAAAATGTATTGGTCTTTGATCCTTTTTGTTTTCAAAGTTGGCTCTGGCCTTACGATTGTAATGAAATGTGACAATACTTGAAATTATTACTATATAAGGTTACCTTATAACCTTTTGTATATATAGCGACGATTTCGGGTTTTCTTCCTAGTTCTTTCCCGATTGAGCTTTTGAATCAATTTTTTATTAAAATATATAAATATATACAATGGTTCAACCACTTTTGCAAAAAAAAAACTTTTTAAAAAATAATCAATATTCATTTAAGTTTTAATAAGTTTTAAAAATTACATTCAATAGAATTAGGTTTTGCCATTCGTTATATTACATCAGTAGTTTAATAGTTCAATCACAAGTTTAATTAAAATTATTATTTTTTAAATAGTTTAATTAATTTTTTTTTTAATTATATAGTTTCGTTTTGTTTAATCATTTTTTTTAAAAAAATATCAATTCTTTCAATATAGTTTTTTTTAAAAAAAGATATAGTGGTAAATCAATTCTTTATAGCTTCCATATGTTTTAAACTTCATTTCAAAACTTTAATAAGAGTTTTTAATTTCGTTTACAATTAATTTTTCAAATTTTTAAAAAAATTCATTTTTTTAATGTTTATTTAAACTACTTCAACCCTTATTAACATTACGTTAAATCTCTTTTTAGGACTCTTTGGCATTAATTTATTATTGTTTCTAACTTGTTCTTGTTTACTTATAATATTTAAATCATTTAATTTTTACGCTATTATATAGTCATGTCTACATTGATTCTTGAGATCAAATTAAACAGTACTAATTATCATTCCTGGAAAATGCACAGTTCCTTTATTTTTCGATATAAACACATGTTAGATATTCCTACTAGTGCTTCCTCTGCTCCTATCGCCACTGCTTCTCAAGCTAACATAGATTCTTGGAACACTACAAATGACGATGCACTTGGTCTCATTGGGATTTCTCCCATTCTAGAATTATGTGTTAATTGCTAATTGTACTACAACTCATGTAACATGGGACATTCTAAAAAACACCTATGATAGTCCGAATGGATCAAGAAAGATTCAGCTCCAAAATCAATTGGAGGATCTCAGGTATACTGATTTCAAAACCATGGATGGTGTTTTGTTAAAGTTTGATTCCATTAAAAGTCAGTTAAATGGTTTACGAGTTACTATTGATGATATTCGTTTAATTCATATTATTTTAAAGAAATGTCTTCCTAGGCAATTTCAATAATTTATCACTAATGTGTATTCTCTGATAGGATAGATTCTATAGACCTGATGGTTTCAATTGATTCTAGGGCTGGTAAGTTTTTGTAATCCTTCTCAGACACTGTCTATTATGCAATCTTCGGCTAGTGGTGACAGTGGGGTGAAAGCCTTGAAGCTAAGAGGGAGGAAGCCAAAAAGTGCTAAAATGAAAGAAGAGGTGGCTGCAGGTATTCAAAGTACTCTCGATGAGAAATCCTCGTCAGTAAAAAGAACAAGGACGGTTCTCCTTGTCAGCAATGAAAATTCTTTCTTGGAATGCCAAAGGCATTAATGCCTCTGACAAGAGACATAGAGTCAAGTTAGTGCTTGATTCTTCCCAAGTAGATGTAGTGCTTTTACAATAAACTAAGTTGTCTCAAGCTTCTTTCTCAAAAACTATGGATAAGTGGGTATGTTGGAAGGTCATTCATAGTTCAGGGGTGGATGCCTCCAGTGGGTTGGCGGTGTGATGGAATCTTAATGTCATTGAAGTATAATGTATTCAATAGGATACTAATTTGCAAGTAATTAAGTTTTCATGGTTTGGTTCAATTTTTCTCTTATAAATGTGTATGGGCCTACTTTTACTCAATATAAGAAATTTTTTGGGATGCCCTTACACAGAAGACAATACATGACTTTGTGGATTTTGTTTTAGATAACAACTTGTCAGATGTGGTACCAAAAATTGGTAAGTATACTTGGACCAACAAAAGAGTTGGTTTTTTGCATATTGCGGAAAGATTGGATCATTTTCTTGTCTCTTAGTTGTGGAACTTAGAGGGTGTATCTTTTGAGTCAGATATTCTCACCATTTCAGAATCTGATTATTTTCCTATCATGTTGACCTTTACCAAGATACTTAGTGTATCTGGGGGTAATCATAAGTCTTCATTTAATTTTGAATGAATGTGGTTTAGACATCCTCACTTTCATTTGTTGCTTAGACAATGGTGGGTGAGTGCTCCAAAAGTTAATGGTACAAAGATGTTTCAGTTTGCATCCAAGCTTAAGCATCTGAAGATCCAAATTAGAGAATGGAACTCAAATACTTTTAGAAATGTTTTTCTTGAGAAGGACATAGTTCACAAGAACTTAACAGAGGTTAATGAACGTATCATTCATGGATTAAATTTAGAGTTGCATTCAAGAAAAAACAATTTCAAGAAGAATGGGTTGATTATATAGTAGGGAAGAAGGATATTGGCGACATAAATCTAGGGAGTTTTCGCTGGGAGAAGGGGATAAAAACACTTCTTACTTTCATGCTTTTGCAAAGAAAAATGGGCAGCGCAAACTATATTCTCAATTGAAAACTATAAGAATGGTAATGTCATATCGGACTTTGAGGGCATTCAGGCAGAAGGGCTTAAGTTCTTTCAAAATTTATTGTTTGCATCTTCTTCTTCTTTGAGACCGGAGGATAAGATGGAAGAATTATTGGAGGCAATTCTTTGTCTAATATCATATCAAGATAAAAAAATATTAATGACTCCTTTTACTATCCCAGAATTGTGTAAGGTTGTATTCTCATTTCTTGCTGATAAAGCTCCAGGTCCGGATGGTTTTACAATTTATTTTTCCAAAAATGATGAGATGTAATAAGTGATGATCTTCTAGCGGCCATTGAAGATTCCAGGAGAAGTAAGGTTGTGTTAAGGTATTTTTATACAAAAAATATAGCTATTATTACAAAAGTTCAAAATCCTAAGACTTTTGCAGATTTTCACCCAATCTCTTTATGAAAAATAGTATATTTTTTTTTTATGAAAGCTATATACATGAGACTGCAACAGTTAATCCCACATATTGTCTCTTTGGAGAAAGGAGGGTTTGTACCGGGTAGAGAGACAATGGAAGGAGAGTTAATTTCTCATAAGACTCTACATTCTATTCATACTAATTGTTCACCTAGCTTTGTGGTTAAGCTAGATGTAGAAGGCATACGACAAAGTGTGTTGGCAGTTTCTTCTCAAGGTCCTCTGTAAATTTGGCTTCTCGAAAGCATGGTGTAAGTGGATTTTGGCTTGCATATCCGGGACATGATTTTCAGTAATTATTAAAACCTAGTGATTTTTTTCTCAATCCTTGCAGGGGGTTAGGCAAGGTGACCCCTATTCCCTTTTCTTTTTATTATCATGGTCGAGGCTTTAAGTAGAAGTATTCAGTCTAAACATAGCCTTGGTCTTTGGAAAAGAGTACAAATCTCAGGCACTTCTGTTTCAACCACAAATTCTTTATTTGCGGATGAAACATTGTTATTTGGGGAAGCATCCATTCAAGAAGCAAAGTGTATTAATGACACTTTGGATCTTTACATGTCCATATCGGGTTAGAAGGTTGACTCCCATAAATCAAAGATTTGTTTGCTCAATGTTGATGAAGAATTTTCTTGCAAGATAGTTAATATTTTAGGATTTCCAGTGGAGCAGCTTCCATCTACATACTTAGGTCTTCCTCTCTTCACAAGAGCTAATAAGGTGTGTTATTGGTCTTCTATAATTGATAGAATAAAGAGCAGGATTTTAGCATGGAAAGCAAGGTGGTTGCCACTTGCAGGCATGATTATTTTAGTGAAGGTGGTATTATCTGTTGTTCCAAATTACTATATTGCAATTCTTAAAGCCCATCCTTCAATTGTTAAAAAATTAAAAAAACTGATTAAATATTTCTTGTGGAAAGGAAACTTGTCAAAAGAACGAAATATCCCACTAGTTTCTTTACAAGATATGGCACAAACTAAAGCTATTGGTGGCACATGCATCCATGATTTGAAGCTTAGAAATAAAGCATTTGGTGGTAAATTGATTTGGCAGATGTACTCAAATCCAGATAAGAAATGGTGTAGGATCATGCAGCAAAAATATCTAGATAATATGGATCCAAAGAAAATTCTCACCATCCTTGATCCCCCTAAATGTTCCGCTGTTTGGAATTTCATGATTCATTCTAGAGATCTAGTTCAACTGTATATATTTCATGGGAAGTGCATAAAGGCGATGATATCAACTTCTGGGATGATTCTTGGAAAGGCTTACCCCCTCTATCGAGTCTTCAACAAGATAATGACCTAGTTAATGTTTTCTCTACCAAGTGGGGAGTTGAACTTATTAATTATGTAGTCTCTGTAGATAGATTCTCTGGGAAAGGTAATTGGAAATATCCTAATGAATTGCCACTCTCCGAGAACCAAAAAGAGTCTCTTCAATCTATTTTTAAAGACAATGAGATATATCTATCTGATAGAGATGATACTTTAGTGTGGGCTCCGATTCATGACGAAAACTATTCAATCAGAAAAGGTTATAAAGTTCTACATGAAATTCACAACTTGAAGCCCATTCATCGAGCGTTTTCATTTTGCTGGAATAAGTTTGTGCTTTCCAAAGCTGGCTATTTTGCTTGGCTAGCTTTGAAGAATTAGATTCTTACTAGTGAGCGATTTAGCAAGCTTTCTATTGCTCCGCCTTTCAACCGTGTCCTCTGCAATGAAGTGGTAGAAAGTACGTATCGTTTTTTATTAAGTTGCTTTTTTGCCAATTAATGTTGGACTTATGTCCTTAATAAATTAAACTACAATATGCCTCTTCTGAATACATTATGGGCTTTGTTCCACTCTCGGCATGTTTTACATTCGTCCTCTTTACAAGTGCATTTTTCACAAGGAGAATAACCATGTTAGTGAAGTGGCTAAGGGCATTGAAAAATCAGTTTCAAAAGTGATCAATGCCAATTTAATGTCTGTTAAGTGCAATTTTTTCTTTTCGAAATGGGACAGACAAATAACGAAACAATGGAAGGGGACTATGGTTCCTTTTGGGTGCATTCCACAATGGAATGTTGCTTCTACCTTAGATAGAAATAGTGTTAAATGGCTCCTCTAGTTCAGGACTTTGTAATTATCAACTTTGATGGTGTTTCAAGAGGCAATTTGGGACCTTCAGGTATTGGTGTATGCATTTGTAACCATCAGGGCATTGTTTGTGCTCTTAAATTTTCTCTCATTCCTCAGTGAACAAATAACATTGTTGAAGCTTCTGCTTTGTTACACAGTTTAAGATTAGCTAAAAGGGGTGGATTCGTGAAGGTGCACATTGAAGTTGATTCTATGGTTATAGTCAATGCTTTCATTAAAAGATCTTTGCATAACTAGAAACTTGCACATATCCTGAATCAAGTGTGGGAGCTAATAGATTCTTTTAATTTTGTTCACATCTCTCACACTTTGCGTGAAGGCAATCGGGTAGTAGATTTGGTAGAAAACTGAGGGTGTGATGAGCAACACTTGGACTCCCTAAGTCCCATGAAGTTTATTGATTCACATGAACAACTAGGAAAGTTGATTTCAAAGGATGCCTTGTCAGTATGAATAAATGATTTGATTGAGGAAAATGGGCATTAAAAAGTAGTCGCCACTTCATAATTAAGGGATTTTGTGGCTAAAATATGATCACGTCACTAAATGAGGCATTAATCACTTTGACACATTGGTTTTTAGAGCTTGGAAAGTATAGGTATTGTATGACCAGTTTTGTAGAAGGACAAATTCTTATTTGGGAGGCTTGCCCACTGTCTCATCATTATTATTTTGCATGTGTGCAAGCTTAACCCTCATTGTAAATTCATTCCATTTACTCAGATATGATGTGTTCAGTACTCTTATGGGAAGATTTTAATTATATGAAGGTGAAGGCTTTCTCCCATGTCGACTGGTGGTATTTTCTAGCTTCAAATAATTATTTCTGTTTCATTAATTTGCCACAACAAAGGGGGTGTATTCGATTGAGTCAGTCACTATGTTGTTGCTTTGTGTTTCCTGTACAAATGGACGGTCAAGTGAATGGAATTTGCATGTGTTCCTTGATGTTGTTCGCGGTGAAATCCTATTTGAGGAAGCAGTGCTGGACTCGGAGTTGGAGCAAATCTTCAATATGCATTGTCACTGCTGTTGGGAGGCAGTTAAAGCCATCTTGGGTAAAGAAATCTTGTACCCATTGACTAAAAGGTTTCTCTTTCCTTACTAATTGGTATCAATCTTCTTGTCCAATGTGCTCAATATTTCTTAGTCCTGGGTTGATTGTTTGGCCATTGTGAGAAGCTCAATCGTGCAACAGTTTCATGAGCATGACATAATTGGTGTTGCTATTTATAAGTACAACTTGTTTGCCTCCAAAGCTGCCATTGGTAGTCTATTTTTCTCTAAGCTAGTCATGAATAGGGATTGGTGCAAGGTGGTATTCCAAAATGTAAATTTGTCCATACAGTTTAGGGAATTGGGTAGGGTTTCCATTTCCCATTCGTTGGATCTTGCAGTCAAGGAAAATATTGTAAATGACGTTGGGGAAATTCTACATTTGCTTAGTCACACTGTCGATGCTGATAATTATTTTGCGCATGATGCCTCTCTCCACAAGTCTCGTGTGCATGAAGGATGCGAAAACGTGCACGACTCGACAGGGTGGGAGCTTCCTCAAAATTACCAAGACTTACCTCAGGGGGGTTTGATGGGTGAAGCTCACAAGGGCTGTCTGAAGGCTGGTCGACAATTTCCACATTTTCTCTCGCTTCTTATGGAAATTAATCTACTGAACAAGATTTTGGGCGGACAGAGGATTCTGATGTGTAGTCCATGGAGATTGACTAGTTTTTTTTATTGATGATTCCGGCTCATTTTGACAATCGTGTGAACATTTTGATACAAGATTATATCAGTGCTCTGAGACAAGATTGGCAAATTCACAGGGGGTTATTTTCTTTAGTTGCTACTTCGAAGATACGGCATAAAGTTTTGTGATTGACTTTGGCTAATATGCTTTGTTTTTGGCAGAGATGACATGGTGCTTTCTCCTGTTTGTGATTGCCTTCGTGCCAATTGATTGCCTTTTTGGAGAAGGAATATTATGATGTAATAGATTTCTTTATGGGGGCCTTTGGATGTAAGGAAGAGGGGGTACTTAGGGGTATATTTTGTCTCATTGATATGCTCTATTTCTTTATCTAGCTAGATTAGTAGCCTTTTCTATTGTAAATCAACGGGAAAGCAGGGTTTTCTTTCTAGTTCTTTTTCTGTGGAGTTTTCAGATTAGTTATATTATTAATAAAATATTTAATGGCTTTGTACATTTTTTATTAAAAAAAATCATAATAATAATAATCATCCCAAGAATGGTCCTAATAAAAAACCCCATTGTATCTATTGTGGAAAATATGGTCATGTGACTAACAATTTCTTTAAAAAATAAAATGATAAGAAGTCTATGCATCAAAATAATCAACATAATTAGAAGTCTCATTATAAGAAGAATAATGGTAATTCATCTCATCATGCTTTTGCAGTAAGTTATAATGTTTCTAACCCTTTAGAGTGGATTTTTGATAGTGGTGCATATCGGCATGTTACATCTCATAGAGAAGTTTTTTATTCCTTACATCTTGATACTTCAAATATTCCTATTCAATTAGCTAATCATCATAGTTGTGAAGTTGAAGGTTTTGGTGATGTTTCTGTTCCTAATGGTAAATTGCATGATGTTCTTTATGTTTCTGAATTAAGAATTAATCTTCTTTCAGTTTCTAAGTTGTGTCAAGATTATAAGGTTGAATTTCATAAGGATATGTGCTATGTTATTGATCCTAAATCTAATCAATTTGTTGCTAATGCTAAATAGGATCATGATAATTTCTTGAAATTTTATGAATTTTCCACTTGACGGTACTCATTGCATGCTAATGTGGACTTTAATATATGACATGAAAGGCTTGGCCACTTAAATTATGCTTATATATCTTTGGTGCAAAAATAAAAAATGGTTGATGGATTGCCTCATCTTGTTTCTTCCAAAATTATATGCAATGGTTGCATTAGTGGTAAGATGCATAGGGAACCTTTTCCACATGGTCAATCTTGGAGGGCACATCATAAGTTGGACCTAATTCATAATGACCTTTCGGGTCTCATGGGGAATAACTCCATCCAAGGTTCTAGGTATGCTCTTACTTTTGTCGATGACTTTTCAAGAAGAACTTGGATCTATTTTTTGCATAGTAAGGATCAAGTTCTAGATATATTTGTTGAAAGGAAATTTGGTTTTAAGATTAAAATCCTTAGAACCAATAATGTGAAGGAATATGTCAATAATATTTTCCATTCTTATTTAAAATCTTTTGGAATTAAACATGAGCTTACTATTCCTTATACACCACAACAAAATAATTCAGTGGAAAGAAAGCATAGAACCATCGTTGAAATGGCTAGATGTATGTTGCATGCTAAAAATATGGATAATAAGTTTTAGGCTGAAGAAATGCCTTGTGCTACTTATATTATTAATATGGCTCCTACTAAATATTTAAAGGATAAAACTCCCGAAGAAGCTTGGTCCGGTAGGAAGCCCAACTTGGAAAATTTAAGGAGTTTTGGTTCCATTGCTTATGTTCACACACCTAAAAAAAAAGTCAAAAGTTAGATGTTAAATATTCTCCTTCTATATTTTTTGGGTATGATGAACACACTAAAGGATATATAGTTTACAATCCTAATACTAACAAAGCTCAAAATTCAAGAGATGTGTGTATTGTAGAAAATGGAGTTCATGATTGCTCAAATGTCCAAGAATCAAAGTTTAGTGGAAGCAAAATTGTGGTTGTGGAGGACCAACATCCTTCTCTAAACGCTACTCCTAATTCATCTATTTCTATTCCTTCTATTGATATGATGATGATACTAATATCTCTACTCCTCAAAGTGATGATTCCATTACTTCTAAGAGAAATCCTAAATGGTTTAAAGATTTATTTTATGAAAGTGATGATTATATAGCTAGAATGGGTGGACTTAAACCTAGGAGAATTAATTTTTGAAATTATTCTTTGATGACTTCTATTATGAATGATAATGATCCTAAAATATTTGAACAAGCTAACATACAACCGCATTGCCAAAACACTATGCAAGAGGAATATGACAC
Organism: Chamaecyparis obtusa; assembly: GCA_027943335.1. Lineage (NCBI taxonomy): Eukaryota > Viridiplantae > Streptophyta > Pinopsida > Cupressales > Cupressaceae > Chamaecyparis > Chamaecyparis obtusa. The sequence goes on along the minus strand of BSBK01010451.1, from coordinate 205,619 downwards.
TTTACTTTCTAATAACACTTGGGATTTAGTTTCATTACCTCGCGGTAAGAATTTGGTTTCATGCAAATGATTATACAAAACACAATTAAATGCTAATAATGGAATTAGTAAGTTTAAAGATAGGCTAGTAGCAAGAGGTTTCTCTCAAATTGAAGGATTAGACTATAATGATACATTTTCTCTTGTTGCTAAGATGCCTACAATTAAACTTGTGCTTACTTTAGATTATAAAATGAATTGGCCTATTCACCAAATAAATGTTAAAATTGCATTTTTTAATGGTGATTTGCATGAATACATCTATATGTCTCAACCCCTAGTTTTATTAAAGAAGGTAGTGAAGATTTAGTTTGTAAATTAAAGAAATCTATCTATTGGTTAAAATAATCACCTCGAGAATGGTATTCCAAAATCAACGCTTCTTTATTTATCAAGGTTTTGTTAGAAGTAAAAATGATCCTAATCTCTATATTAAACATACTCAAGTTGATATTGTCATTATTATTCACTAGGTGGATGATTTTGTCCTTCAAGTTCAACTTTAATTTTAGATATTAAGTTTTAACTTAATCAACAATTTCAAATGACTGATTTAGGAATTTTACATTATTTTTTAGGAATGCAAATTTGGTAAACCCCTAAGGGTATTTTTCTCTCAAAAAGTAAATATACTAAAGATCTTCTAGAAAAATTTAAGATGAATGATGATACTCATATTTCTATTCCATGTGAATTGGGAACTAAGTTGATGTTAGATATGCAAACTCCTTGTGTGGATGCTACAATTTATAGGCAACTAGTAGGAAGTTTGAATTATCTAACTCTTATTATACCTGATATAGCCTTTTGTGTTGGTTTAGTTTCTAGATTTATGCCTAAACCACAACAAACACATTTCAAAGTTGATAAAAGAATATTATATTATATTGAAGGCACTATTGATGTAGGTCTATTTTATGATGCTAATGTTGATTTTTCATTAAAAAGATTTACTAATTTAGATCCAGGTGAAGATCCCCATGATGGGAAATCTACTTGTGGTTATTGTTTCTTTTGATTTAGGTGCTATTTCTTGAAAAATTAAAAAAAGAACACTCTATTTCTCTATGTTCAACCGAAGATGAATATAAAGGTTGTACTAATGCCTCTAAAGAAGCTTTATGGATTAGAAAATTTCTTGGAGATTCAGATCTACCTCAACAAGATCCTACACCTTTGTATTGTGATAACCAAAGTGCCATTGTCTTGGAAAAGAATCCTATTTTTCATGCAAGGACAAAGCATATTTCCCTCCAACATCATTTTATTAGAAAACAAGTTGAAGACAAGAAAGTGTCCCTCATCTATTGGAAGGGGAAATATCAAGTCGCAGATGTTTTGACAAAGCCTCTTTCTAAAGATAAATTTCGATATCATTGTAAAAAATTGGGGTTACTACGCTTTGATGTAAACTCCCCAAGTAAAGATTACGGGGGGTGTTAGTATATTAAATCTTTCCTTGTATTTATTTATTTTTATTAGGAGATTCCTATGGAATCCCTACATGTATTTTTGTCCTCTAATCCAAGTGGGAGGACATCATTTCTTGTATTTCCTTTATTAAGGAAATTAGTTTATCCTCCTTAAGAGGATGTTTCCACTTTGCACACACCTATTATGAATGTTGGCATTCATAGATTGGCGAGGTACTTAGTAACTCCACTCATCTCTATTTAAGAGATGCTCTCTCTCTCTCTCTCTCTCTCTCTCTCTTATTCTTAATATCACAAGGGGTTTTTCTTTTCTTTTCCCCTTTCAAAACCTCTTGTCTCCTTATTGACTCTTTTTGTGTATGCTCCTAGTTTTGCAACTCTTATGGTAACTATCTCTTCATCAAACTACTCTCTTGGATTATTGTTTAATTTTCATTCTATTGATTTCTTTTTCCTTTCAGATTCTTATAGATTTTATTTAGTATGGACTACACATAACAAGATAAAAATAAAGAACATGAAGAATATGGTGTATAATATTGTCATAATACAAGAATATGAAATAAAATCACATGTGCCAAGCTATTACATAATACTCAAATTATAACAATCCAAATTAGGGGAGTATGCCCATATAAATAGGTTCCTTTTGAGGGAACCTACCCTCAAAAGGCACCCTTATAAATAGGTGTCTTTTGAGGGAACCCCAATTAAATGACCACCATAAGTTTATACCAATAATACAAAATAATAATAATTAAAGTATGAATTTCACTAATTCTATAAGGAGAAAAATAATAAGGCATTGGATCAAAGTTTACATACATTACCAGATTGTAGAAAGGAATTCCATTATAATAGGCACTAAAATGATGGGAAATGGGATCTCAGTGTAGGGAGACAAACTAAGATCCTGAACCAATATCATTTATTGGAGGATATAACCCACAAGAAATTCAGTCCTAAAGGAGCACAAGACACTTTGTTTGATTGTTTCCTCTTTTTGTGTTTGATATGATATTGATGTGAATATGCAAGAACTAGGTTAAATGACACAACATTGACAATATTCAACATAAGTAGGTAGAAAAAAATCATAAAGCTAACACAAAAGTACAATTTTAAAAATGAGACAAAGAAAGGAACTTGACATTGAAACCTAGAATTGAAAGTGTTTGTCAAGTGTGTTAGGTGCCATAGACCTAAAGGTGATTTAATTAGCTAAAACTTGAAATTTTGGATCAAGATGCTCTATAATTCATTCCCTCTAAAATTCAGCCAAAAAAACACAATCTTGTGCTAATTGACATAGTCCAAGAGTTTTCACTTGTTCAAAATCTGGAACTATCTATCTCAATCTACTCTATGCAAATCTAGAACTTTTTTCTATAGGATTTGTAACCTTTGCAGATTTTATCTACAATAGTCAATTTTTCTCGTCTTAAGATTACAAGGCTCATGGCCTCCTTCTCCCCTTTTTTCTTACATTTCAAATTGGAGCATACACTTGTCGGACTCGCTATCTTGAAGTAGAGATGTGGGCTTTCCACATGTTAGCACCGCAAAGATTTAATGCTGCTTAAAGAGACATATTTCTAAGGAATTCCATTGGTGACAAGCTAGCAGATCCACATCGTCAATCTTGGTGAACATTGTAGAAAGGTCTAGTCCATAAGGCAAATCACCACCACACAATATAAGGAAAGAAATCAATGCAAGTGGAATTAGGAAGTTACTCTCACACAATTTTATTAATTAATTTGAGGAAAGAACAATTGGCATTGATTTCACACATATAGGACCCGTTTGGTAGCGGGAATTAGAAAATGATGGATTTGATCAAATGTTGGAAATGGTCAAATCATGGATTTGATAATCCGGATTTCCATTTTCGGATTATGGTTAGACTGTTTGATAATCTGGATTTTCATTTTCAGATTATGGTTAGACTGTTTGGTTGACTGTTTGATAATCTAGATTTTCATTTAGGGTTTGTGCCATGGTTGGAGGGCACACACAGCAGGGTTTTTTCGCTAGAGATAATGGTCGAAAATGTTTCAGTAGATTCAAATAAAAATGTGGGATCTCAGTCACAATCGCGAGCTTTGGATCCAGAATTCTCATGAAGGTATGGTCTGATAATTTGTAGCGGTTGCAGACAAAACACGTTTCTTCAATTTTGCAAACAAAATTACAAATTATGCCCACTTTGATTCTTTGGTTGCAAACAAATTACGCATTTCTTCAATTCTTCGGTTAGCACTAATGATTTTGTTCACAAAATCCTCCAAATTCACTTTGAGCGCTCATATCCACAACCAATCTACTAGTGTGCAGACACAGTGGCATTTTTATATGTTGTTGCTTAAGACCACACGCTTTCAAAAATGGGAATCCCAATCAATACCATCTCTCGACGAACCATACGAAGATTAACACGCGTGCTTTGCAGAAAGACAAAGTAAGGCCTTCAAAGGCAAATCTCCATAATAACTAGGAGGAGCCTGATGTTGACAAGAGCCACGAGGCCAACCATTACGTTGATGAGGATGCATGATATATGCACCAGCTAATAGAAGGTAAATATACATGCATTTGCACAAAATTACAAATTACAAATCGCCCACCAAACTGCGCATGGAAGCGGTGCTTTAGGCTCACTGGAAAAAGCGGGAGCTTTGTATAGGAGTTCAAAAATATCGCTGTGAAAAATGATGCTGTGATATGATAACAAAGCGGACACCAACTGACATTATTTGGCCCACGGACCTGACAAACTTTTATAAAACGGGCATTCAAAAACGGGCATTTGGCGATCAAATCCCAATTCCACCTATTTTGAAGGGAGATGTTAATGCTCATTTTGGGCGAAAATGAGCATTAACAAATTCATCTCCCTCTTTCATATTGCACACCCAAACAGAGGATTCTGACGAAATCGGCATATACAAATGCCAATTCCAGCTATATTCTGGATACAGTGCGCTACCAAACGGGCCCATAAGGAAAGCTAACCATGCTAAATCACTGGCATGAAGGTAGTTGTAACGACTGTCATGATTAAATCGCCACACGGCCAACATATGAAAACAAGAGTTTTTCCTATAAATCCCACAAACATATCATAATAAGGGTTTGATTGGGTTCTAATTTTTACCATCGAATTTTCTATCTTCTAAGAGCCTTTAAAATTATCCTTCTAAGGAAATCTATGAATCTACTAAGAGATATATTCTACTATGGAATCTGTATGTGTGATTTGTGTTCTTCCTAAGCATGTTTGCTCTCAATAAAGTATTTAGATTGTTGTAGATGCCTTTGTTTAACTGGTTATAAAAATGTTCTATGACATTAAAACATTAATGTGGTCCTATTTACTCATGTTTGAATTCTTATAATTTTGATAAATTATAGATCATGTAGGAATATTTTACACTTCTACTTTCCTCAAAATATAAGTTTATATTGCTTATGATAGAAATCCTAGAATGGTTAATTATTATGAACATATTTAGGGAACTATTCATTTTCATCAAAATCCTACAGTTTCTATCCAAGGCAAGGAATTGAACATCACACTAGGTCTTTGTCACTTTATGTGTTTTGTTCTCCTCTCCAACAATGAAGGGTTTGCAGTGTATCGTGTATTGCTTTCACAAAATAGTAGTTCCCTAGTCTCTTAGGAAGTTTTGAAAGTGTAGTATAAGCTTTGCATAAAAAAAAAATCACTTTATCTTTCACTTTCTTTAGTCCTCTTCATTTTCAAAACCTCATAAAATAAAAAGTCAACTTCTAAAATCCTAGAGGTTGTTTGACACGACGCATCAAGTCCTACACCTATGAAACTTCTAGAATGCCCTTATTTAAGTGTGATTTTATTAGGGATCAACAACCTTCACACAAAGAAGAGGGAAAAACAATTTCACTATATAAGGGTTTGCCTAAGTCAAACTATAGGGAGGTGTTAACCTCCACTGTAATTATGATTGATTAGAAAAGAGAGCTTATGCATAGTAGGGTAAAGGTTAAATCTGAAATAAAATATTGAATTGGAAAGATTATACCTTTGGATTGATAATTGTGGTGATGAAATACTCTTTAGATAGGTCCTCCAAGTTTTGATGCAACAATGTGATAATTCATACAAAAATTCATCACGAAAACATACTTGAAGATAGGTTGTTGTAGTTGGATGCTCCTTGTAGTCAAATTCATTTTTGACGAAAGAATGTTTTCTCCAAAATGAAATCACTAGATGGTCAAATGAATTATAAATGATGCCTTAATTTATGGTTCTCAAGTTATTTTCACATTTAGGCCGACTTCCAATAGTCATTTACAAAAATCAAGAATGAATTTGAAAAGGGGAAAGCCAAAAATAATGACAACTAAAATTTTAGAGAATTTTGCATAGACTATGCCACCCAAATGGGTCCATGGAACCCAAAATTGATATTTTCCTACCAAAATTAGGCCTCCAAAAAGGGATTCACGAGTGTTAGAATTGGTGATGCCAAATCAAGTCCTAATTTAAGTATTTGACAATAGTTGGATTTGATAGGGCCTAAATAGGATTGGAATGACATAGGAGAGGGTACACTAAAGAAAGGACCCAAAAAAGAATGTGGAATTGTAAGGGGGTTACCATTTACAACATTAAATTTAGCCCCCACTTTATCAAGAGTGTGATCTTATGCTTGTACTCATGGAAAAGTAGAGATGAAAAGATAGAGTAGTTGAGATAAAGACAAGCTAGGGAGAAGATGATAGTAAGTTGAGGGATGATCACGATCCCAAACTAGGATCCTATAATCTATAAAAAAAACCTCAAACATACAAAAAGAAAATAAAGTTAGCATTAAGACAAAAAAGTTTTCAAGTCAATTAGTTGGAGAGACCTTGATGTCAAGAATGTCACAACCACTAGAATGATTCTTGCAATGTTATTTCAAGAGAACAAGTAGACTTATAGAAAGAACAAAAAAATAGATAGTTGATGAGTCAAGGGTCCATGTTGGTATTGGTGCTCAAATAAACAGGTTGGATTTCCTATGGATTTGCCACTCCAATGATGGGAAACCCAAAGTGATATGGACAACTAACAAGTCCAACCAAAATGGTGGTTTGAACTTCTACAATTTTGGCTCTGCAGGACCAAGGCTAGTAGGCCTATACCTCAACCCAAATCTATTGGTTGTAGGATTTTTATAGCAGATAATTGTGTGGAATTGATATAATTTGTGTAAAATGGCAAGTAAAAATTTTGTAGTGAGTTGTTTGGTGTATTTTAAAGTTGTAATGCTTAAATGAAAGACAGTTATTTTAATTATTTGTGTCAATATAAATGATAATTGCTCTGTTCAATGCTAAGAATTTATTATTTGGAAAATAGACCAGTGCCTAAACCTCTCAAATTTAATCTCTATGCACTTAATTCAAAATGAATCCTATGTATAACTTTGGAGACAGTTTGTATTTTAAAAAATTATCACTTTAAAGGTGTTCAAATGAGCACATAATTTACTATAAATCCACAGTTAGTCCTATTGAATTTAACTTTACTCAGAAAGACCAACATGACAGAATTGAAACTTGACCACCAATATTTCAATTTGATTATCAAACTGTAATTTACTAAAAAATATATTTCATCAAACTACACATTAAGGCAAATCATAAAATTTATCACACAGAACTAATTCAAATAAACAAAAGAATATATGTCACCGAGATTTAAAAACAATAGGTCTTTGTATTATAGAAAATAACCAATCGATGAATAGATGCTTATAGTGCTCCAATTTTCATAGCATATCCAGGAAACAAAAAACATGAAATGACAATAGTAGTATTATCATTGTTCTCTTTTCCTACACTTGTGTCATGTATATATAGACAACATGGTAGTTACAATTTTGAAAGGATGCAACCTTTTGTGAAAGTCTTAACTTAACATAAAATGACTAAAGTTTTTTAACTGCATATTTAAATGAAATAAAGACTTAATCTCCTAGTAGCCTCCCGTACTTCTTGATGTGCTCCAAATAATCTTCTGAGGTGTGGGTGTCACCATCGTGGACGATATCCCTCACAGTAATCTCCATAGTGACAAAGCTTTCCATCTGCACAATTGTTTCCCTTAGTTCAATACCATCTGATTGAGCAGTATCCAAGGCAACACTGAGTAGACTCTGGCATTCACTAATCCATAGATTCTTATTTTTCACACCTCCTCTGTCATCTGTAAATGTCAATAACCCTTCTCTGATGACATCTTGGAAACTATCGAATTCATTTGTCAATTATTTATCGAACTCTTCATGCTTAGAAATAACTTTGTTTCGTTCCTCAACTTTTGGATCACAGTCCCTTTCTAGGGTCTTCTCATGTAATTTCACCCCCATCCTGTTGTGAATCTTGTTATGTGACAATTTATTGTTACTATTTCTCAGATATGATTCCCACAAGTTCTCAAGCACTCCCTTGATTTTTTTGAATCTCTATGTCAATAGGAAAATCGTTGTGTCTACCCTTACATTTTGCATCTATCTCACCATTTTTTGGTTCTCTGTATGTAAATCATCATACTTCTTTTTCCACTTTGTATTCTCCCTAGAAGTAATCATTGGCACACCCAATCCACTTTTATTCACTATCTCCTCATATAGTGCCTTATAATGATCCTTCTCCTTTGCTAGCTTGACTACCTGTGCTTTATTAAACTTGGAAACATCTACTACCATATTTGCAGAATTAATTGGGTCGATTTCCCCAACCTTGAGTTTCATCATGTGACTGAAAGCTTTATCAACATCAATAATTTTGGGCCTTTTATTGGGTGGACATAATTCCCACAACAGTAAGGCTTCCTCATCTTGATCAAACCTTGATCCAACAAAAACCTCATTTACACCAGAAATATCTAATTTAACATTTTTGTTTTTAGAATTTCATAATCTGTCAAAGATAAAGGAAGCACTCATATCTCAACCAGGAAATAAAATAACACTAGCTTCTGATAACAACCTCCCCTCATATGGGTTCATGGATAACATCTTAGCATCAATATCCTATTTAAGTCTTCTCAACAGTATTGCCTCATTTGTTGGATCTATGTTTGGGTGTGCTTCTCTTAATTTCCTTCCCTTGAAATTGTATAAAAAAGTTTTAAATTCTCTGGACTTTACAAATTCATCATTTGATACAAAAGTTGTATGTTATGTTACCCTTTTATCTTGGTGAATACCAAGAGAAGAAATAATTTTATCATCTCTATCTATTTCTTCTTCAACCTTAGTAACCTCATGCTCTGCAGATTCTTCTTCCTCAAGCAATTTTGTTTCTTCTTGGAGTGTCATGTCTCTTAACTGTTGTTGCTTCTCCTCCAATCTCCTGTTATAATTATCCATCATTACTTGGGTTTCATGTTATTCCATATTTCTAAAAATGTCTTTAGTCTCTATAGCCACATGGGGGTAATCACCCAGATTCTGTCTCTTTTTACAATAATGGACATACCCCTTAGGATCATAATTTTTCCTAGGGTGATGCTCATATAAATTTAATTCCTCCATCAACATTTTATCAATCACGACATAAGCCTTTGTAGAAACAATGGTAAAATAACCAAAAGACAATGTACCATGCAGAAAAGTTTGTTTGTGCGAATTACCAAAATGCTCAACATTTGAAGTGCTTAACTGCCTCATAATCTCAAGATAGGCAATCCTATCTGGAATAATCTTTGGCAACATGTAAGGACTTCAAAACCATATATCTTGAAAAAGGTGAAATTATTTCATGTATACCAATCTCCCCAATTGTGTTGAATTCTCTTATTTGGATCAATTTGTTTGGGTCTAAGAAAGGCTTTGGTTTTATCTGACATTGAATGATTTCAAGGAAAATTAAATAGCTGATAAATAGGTTTCACTGTCCATTCTTCAAATCTTACATAGTGTGATCTAATATATCTTGAGTCCCACACAGAAGTCCATAGTTGCACAGGTTGATCTTCTCCTTCTTTGTTCATTGTATTCAACTTCAACTCACTAGGTCATAACCTCCTGTTATGTCCATAAAATAACACCATATGCATTAACAGTGAGTAGTGTCTGAATGTAGGGATGCCACTGCACCTAAGATCTAAGAAACCTTCATGCAATTTTTCAACAAGAAGAGAGGCATAGTCAAAAGGCCTAGGTTAATGCATTTGGATGTTTTCAGCTAATACTATGAGTCTAATGCTTATCAAATCAAGAACTTCAACTCCTCCCAACTACCCACAAGACATAGAAGTATACTAGAAATAGAGCCTAAACAAGTCTACCTTGAAAGGTGGCATCTTCTTCTATAAGTTTACCCTTTTCATCCTTATGGATTGCTAACTTCCAACCCATATACACAATGTCCATCCTATTATATTCATCCTCTAAGATTATGAATGTCAATGGTTTGTTGCAACTAATGTCTAAGTCAAACACCCCTGCAAGAGTTTCCACAGAAAATTCTATGAAAACATTGCCATTTGGGTCCTTAATACATCTTTCCTTAGCCTTGTAATTCCTCACTCACATCTCTAGTAACTTCAAATTTACAAAGACATTAGGCACAATTACCTTACCTAAATTCATAGTCCATGGGTTGTTGATAGACATTTTTTCATTTCTTCTCAAATAGTGGAAAAGGAAAAGCTCATAACCTCACACCTTTGTCCATATATCTTTCACATTGATGTAATTGTCTACTAATTGCTCTGTTTCTGGAAAGTGTTTCTTTGACCTCCTTGATTTGGGTCCCGAAGCATTCATTTGGTCAATCATGTCCTGGTTCAATTTTCTAGTTGGCTCTTTATCATCTCCTTTCTGCTTCTTAGTAGAAGCCTCTGTATTCTTTGTAGACTTCCTCTTTCTAATAGATCTCGATGCCTCCATTCTTATCAATTTTGCTCAAATAATCATATAGCTTTGTGAATTCTCAATCTCTATGTGTTCTACGCAATCAAAATTTATGGATTTTATCTGGATCGTAGATGCCTGTAATTAATATGTTCATTAGTGCGATGCATAACATCCCATTAATGTAGCCCCTTTTGTTCTCCTTGAGTTTTGAAATGTCATAATGTTCATAGTTGTATACTATAGCAACATATGACCAATGGTGGCACCTTAGAATAAATCCTTTTTGTTTTCTCCCATTCATCGGCATAAGTTATCCCGCATACTCCATCGATCATTGGTCTAGCCAATTTTACTCTTCACCACTAGTGAAACTTACACCGATGAGTTTATTGCTATAGCTTTCCCTGATACTATTCCATCTGTTATCAACATATATCACAATGATGTGCTTATCGACTATCGGTCTAACTTGTTTTTCTCTCTTATGCTAGTGAAATATTTTCCGATGACTATATCGGAGTGACCTTTCCTGATGACTCCAAACCCTTCCTCGGTGTGACATACAATGATATGTCTATCGACCATCAGTCTAGCTCCAATCTTTCTTAGCCACTAACATATGTTATGCAGATGGTCTCATCAAGGTAGGCTATGTCGATCTCTATGACTTTTGCTAATGTATATGACTTCTTTTCTTTTGTTGATATCCTTACCTCAGTGAAACTAGACCCGATTTACAAACTGAAACTATCATTGTCCAAGGTCTTGTCAATATTGCAACTTTTACTTAATTTAAACCATTTTCTTGTCCTTGATGGTGAATGCCATTGTCAACACTTAGTGTTACCTCGACGCTGCCCAATGGAGAATTGAATTTTAGGATTCTAGAGTGTACACATTTGTGATGGCCCTGTTACAATGACACATAACCAATAGTAACTATTCTCATGATAAAATTGAAAAATATCCCCGAAAATCTATTGTGTCAACTGTGGCTCTTTATGGGGATGTATGCTCTTAATGAGCATAGCGAGATTCCATTTTTCTCTGAGAGAGAAGACCATGACATAGAATAAAAGAAAAGGAAAAAGAGAAACATAATACATAATGTACATTGGGTAAGATATTTCCTTAACATCCTTAGGAGAAAAAAGTTTTTAGATACTGACCACGCACTAGGAGTTCCTGAATATGGCCTTTTGTATCTTGCAAAAAATAAGAGTTCTCACCTCCTTTTCCAATGATGATGAAAGGACCTAGCCATAAGGCATCAAATTTTCCATGCTTTCCCTTGTCTTGATCCTTTGCATTCTATTTTAATACCAAATCTATTTCCTAAAAGTTTCTCTCTCTGGCCTTTTTATCATATAGAGCTTTGACCTATTGTTGCTGCTTGAAGTTCCTCTTTTGGGCATTTCTTCTCATTTCATCCAATTTTTCAAGGTGATTCATCTTTTCTTCCATAAAATTGATATCCTCTAATTGTTCTTCCTAGATAAATTTGTACATCGGTAGAAGATTATTCAGTGGTAATCTGGCTTGCTTCCCATAAACTAATTCATAAGGTGCATATCCTATTGATTTTTTATTGTAATCATGTATGCCCAGAGTGCAAGAGTCAATTTTGAATCCCATGCTCTTTTGTTATTACTTAAAATCCCTTTTATTATCTTCATTATATTTTTGTTACTTGACTCGGCCTAACCATTTCCTTGTGGATGGTAAGGGGAAGAATAAGATGGGTCAATACCATACTTGTTACAAAAATCAGAGAACTCTTTTGACCTAAAACACATGCCATTGTCACAAACAATCTTGCATGGAACACCAAACCTTGTTAATATATTCTTAGTTAGGACTTTTATCACTACTTTTCTTGTTGCTTGTCTTGTGGGTATAGCTTCAACCCATTAGGTAAAGTACTCAGTTGCAACCAAGATCCATTTATGTCCTCCACTTGAAGCATCAACAATCTCACCAATGAAATGTATAGCCCACATCTGAAATGGCTCCTCAGTGGACAAAGGTTTAAGAGGTAATGCACCATCATATTTGAGTTTTCTTGAATTTTTTTTGGCAAGCTTCACACTTTTGGACATATGCATAACAATCTTTAAACAAACATGGCCAATAATATCCAACATTTAATATTTTATGAGTAGTGGTCCTTGCTGAAAAATTACCACCACACACCCCATCATGAAGCTCCTTTAATATTGATTTTTCTTGATACATATCTACACAAAACAAAAGTATACCATCCCTATTTTTCCAGTACAAATCCCCTTGTATCAAGACATACCTAGATGCTTGTAGCTTTATTGTTCTTTTATGACTGTCACTGAGGCCTTCTTGACATTTCATATGCTTTAAAAAATATACTATATCAGTATACCAAGGGCACATTTCAATACTTACCTCAATTTCAATAAAAAAAGTTGATTTACTTGTATTGCATCCAGGTTTGATTCTATCATGAGTTTGGCTAGCCTCTGACCTCTGACCAATTTAGTGATTTGAATTTCTATATGAAACTCTTGGACCTGATTCACCCATCTACATCTTTTTCCTATGACTTCAGATTACCTGAATATGTCTTTGGTTGCTGCATTAGGAACATAAGCTATTATTTTTACCCCTACCAAATATGGTCTAAAGGATTTTACTGCTTTCACCAAGGCATAAGCATGTTTCTCATTTATATCATAATTCAATTCTACTACTTGAAGAGTTTTACTAAAAAATGTTATTGGTTGTTCATAGCCTTCATCATTTGCCCCCAAAAATGCACTTAACCCAGGGTCATCATGAAATTAATTGATGTTACCATGGTGTACCACTAGACATAATTGTTAACAATAGCTTGGATTAAAAGGTAAGACACCATAATTATGCCAAAATTGAGAGGATCCATTTGAAACCCCTCAATTGGTGAAGGAATCTGCAAGGCCATTTTGTTCCCTATAAATGTGGGACATTTGGACTCGTCAAAAGTGTTAAGGAGAACCAAAGATTCCTGAATGAGAGTTTCAATAGACGAGCTAGGATCATGGAAATTCTTCACATTGGATAACATTAAATAATATTAAGGGGATCACCAATACAATATTGAATGGTTCTTACACCATTAAATTTGTAAGAATTTGTCGATAGAAATTTAATAAATTTTATAGATATGTAGTTTATAACCATTATATAGAAAATTGAGGTCAAGAATATGGTACAAGAGATAATAGATGCATGTATTATGAGGAATAGTTAGAGTGCTTCTTCCTTTGCAATAGGAATGTTGCACTAGAATTATAACACTAGTCGATGTGTCTTAAGTACAAAGAACTCAACAAATGTATACCTTATAAAGTAAGTTTCCAATTCTAGTAATTGAGCATTTGTTATATAAGATAAATGGTTATTATTTTACCAAACTTTATATGCATATATAGAGTCTTTGTTCCTCTCTAGCAAGAATGTTGCTCTATAATTATGACACTAGTTGATGTGTCCTAAGTACAAAGAACTCAACAAGTGTATTCCTTACAAAATAAGTTTCCAATTCTAGTAATTGATAGTAATTGAGTTTTTTTTATAAGAGATAAATGGTTATTATTTTACCAAACTTTAACTTTATTATGTTTATCAAGAAATACAAATTTAAGGCGAGGATACAAATAAGACAACTTTCAAAACAAGAGGGCTATTATGAATTTTTCGTGATGCCTTTTGGTTTCATAAGTCCACCAACTACATTTCAAAATTTAGTCAATTCTATCTTCACATAATTTCAACCTTTTTTCTGGTATTCTTGATGACATATTAATATATAGAAAATCTTGAAGAAAAAAATTACAACATGTGAGTCAAACTTTCTTGGATAGCTGTTGGTTTTATCCTAAGTATCCAATTATGTTATTAGATTCAAAGACATGGAGTACCTTGGACATATTGTTTGACATTAGGAAGTCAAGATGGACTCTCATGAGATCAAGGTCATATAAAAAATGCCTAGAAAAATCAAGAACCTATAGAGTTTGTTGGAACTTATTGGTCACTATCATTGATTTGTGAAAAAATATGGGAACACAACAACACCAATTAAAACTGTATAAAATGACTATTTCTAATAGAAAAAGAGACATGTTAGGAATTTGAGAAGCTCAAGGAAGCCTTATGCACAACTCTTGATCTATCTACACCAAGCTTTTCTAAAACCTTGATTGTGAAATGTGATGTTTCTAGGACAAGCATAACAATAGGATTCATGCAAGAGGGAGGTTCCATGCTATCTAAGAATCACCAAATTGAAGGTAAGAATTTTTTGTAGGATGTTTGTGAGAATGAAATCATGGCTATACTACATGAATCCAAACACAATAGACCTTATTTAATAGGAAGGACTTTTAAGGTAAAGATGGATCACAATTGTCTCAAACACTTTTTGGAATAGGGGTTGCGATATGAAAAACAAAAAAATTGGATCATGAAATCTATGTTGTGACATAACTTAGAGATGATAAGAAAGAGAGGAAAGGAAATTCTTTTGGTTGATGATCTAAGAGGGATAAACCCATAATGTCATCTTCATATAGTGGGTGAATTGGGTGGATAAGGCATGGGGCGAATGGGATAAGCTCATCAACTCAAAAATTCTCATTAAAAAATAGAAGATTATATTATTTAAAAAAAAATACATGGAAAGGGAATTCTTGATGGTACCTATGTAAATAATCAGCCCTTAAGATTAAGGTTTTTCTAGAGCTCTATACTTTTTATGTGAGTGAGTATTTAGGCTTCTTGAACGCGTCATATAGTCAATTAGGATTTCTTTTAGGATGGGATCGATGCAAATGTAATCTAGATATTTATGGTAGATATCATGGTATTCCAACAAGATAAAGTGAAGTTATCAAGGCTCTAGGTCTTCTACAAACCTTAAGTATCTATTCCAAACTAGAGGATCCATGGATTTCATCATTGGTTGTCATAACCTCTAAACTAATAGGTTAAAAATTAATTTTATTTTTATATCCAATTAAAAGATCCATGTGTATTTTAATAATTATTATTTATTATTGAATTTATTTTGAATCAACAATAGATGCAAAAATAACTACTCGAAGCATAGAGATTACTATTCTTAGAAGAAAATTTTCTCCAATATCGAAGTAGCTTTTCTTTAAAAAAAAGGTTTCCCAAAGGGTTGTAGCTCAATTGGTTGAGCACAGTTGGTGAGGGTGATGACATGAGATATAGAAATCCATCCACCAAGGTTCAAACCCTTGGAGATGTGTTTGGTCCAAGTTCAATCCCTAGGTGAATTTAACGAATGAGATCCCCCTACATGTGGTTGCTTAACTGAATGAGGCTTGTAGTTTAGATGTATGCTTACTTATATTGTTGTATCTGTTAGATAAAGGTAGAGATATTGACATCTATGTATACTAACATGTTTCGATAAAAAAGGGTTTAGAACATATAGCGGTATGGGTGAAGAAATAGTTGGCTATAATTGGTCGTGTAGTTGCAAATTTAATGGAGGCTAAATTTTAGGTGCGTGGGAGTATAATTGATGGATTTGTTTAATAGAAAGAAGTAGTGGCATGAAGAAATCAACTCTTATATTCATTATTCTCTCTTCTCATCATGCAAAAGTGGACTTGTGGCATGCATTTAGCACAAATATATGAGGGGACTTGAAGATAATTTTAGGAGGATTGATCATGGTTTTCTATGGATTCAGAATGTAAATATTTTTTATGGTCTTTAATTTTCCACTGGGATGGGTGTGGAAGTTTCAATAGGCCTTTTTAGAAAATCCATATTGTGCATATCCTACATCCATTGCAAGTCCAAGATTCATCCTTTTTTGGAACCAATGGTTGCAAAAATCTCAAAATTAGAAAGTTATTGCCTTTTTATTTCATGCCTTTTTATTCCATGTGTGTGTGTATGGGTGTGTGTGTGTCTGTGTGTGTGTGTGGGTGTGTGCGTGAGTGTGTGTGTATTTGTGTATGTGTGTGCGTGTGTGCGTACGTTCACGTGCATGTGTGTGTGTGTGTGCGTGTGTGCATGTGTGCATGTGTGTTTGTGTGTGTGTGTGGATGTATGGGTGTGTGTGATCAGAGCATGGTCCAAGATGGAATTGGGAAAATACTAAAATCCAATTTTTTAGTATTTTCTATGTTTCAGTAAACTATAATTTTAAAGGTCTTCGGGGCACTCTGGGCCTCGACACCACTCACCTTGGTGTGGCCTCCCAATTTTGGTTCAAGGTTTATTGAAGACCCTTCAAATGGAGTAAACAGATTGCAATTTAGAGCTTGGACTAGAAAATTATGCCTTCTCCAAGTGGGCCTATTTTTATATATAGTTTTTTGATATTTTTTGGTAGTTTTAATAGTTTGTTTTTAATAAACATTATGAGGAATCTTCATTTCATTTCAAAGGGGTTCTAGTGACCCTTGGGATCCATAAGATTTGTATAAAATCCAATTTCAAATAGAATGGGTTACTTTTTGGCATGCAATCCTATTGTTAATCTTTGTGGTTTTTTTACATTGAACTTAATAATACCACATGTATCACACCAGGTATTGTAACTTGATTTCATAATTCAGATTAATGGTATCAAAGAGGGAATTCTCCTTTGTGCCAATTTACACAAGGTCCTCCTACCAAAGATTAGAATTGGATACACAAGATTTGTCAAAATATCCACCTTTGAGATGCACACGATCAAAGATGTCAAATGATGTTATTAAGAAGTTGGTGGAAGAGGGTCTAAATAAGAAACAAGAGGAGATGATGAGTTAATTTTCACGCCTTCTACAAAATCAACAACCCTTTGGATGATGAACATCATTTCATGGAAATACCCCTTTCAAAGTGCAGGTAAATTTTGACATCCCAAATTTTGAAGGAAAAGTCGATGTTGAAGCTATTGAAAATTGGTTATCAAAATTGGATAGATACTTTTTTGTAAATAATTTCTCAAATGCATAAAAAATAACAATTTCTCTCCTCAAAGTTGAAACCCATGTAAAATTAGCATGGGAAGACAAATCAGCAAATAAAGAACAATAAGTATCTGATGAAGATGACTTGGGAATATCTCTTGATAAGAAGCCCACATGGGGAGAATTTGTGGAATACATAAACGAAGCATACTTTCCTGAGGATGTACATGAACTAAAATACATAGAATGGCAGCTACTTCGACAAGAGAGGGATAAGTTTGTGTAAAATTACACCAATAAATTCCATTCACTTTCAATAAAACTTGGTATTGAGGATTCAAAGAAGCATCGGATTCTGAAATATCATAGTGGACTTCACATGTATATTCAAACAGAGATGGAATTTTTGAATATTGAGACATTGGAAACTGCCTATAAATATGCTACAAAAATTGAAGAGAAATTCGAGCAGAAAGGGAAGAGGGACTACTTTGCAAATAATAAGCCAAGGGTTGAAGGTGGCAATAAATCTGTAGGAAAATAGGTGACCAAGGAACCTCATTAAAATTCATCTAAGAACACGTGGTGGCTTGCTAAAAAGACACAAACAGATACAAACATGTGGTGTGAGATGCATAAGTCCCCAACCCATAATACTTCTAAGAAAAAGGAGAATGATTATTCTGTCATAGAAGCAAACCCATATGCCATAGTTGCAACTGCTAAAGTATTGCCTCGTGAAGATGAAGAGAGACTTTTTCATTCACAGATGTGGGTTGATGGAAAGCCTCTACATTTTATTGTTGACAGTGGGAGACAAAATAATTTGATCTCTAGGGAGACAGTCAAAATATTAAATTTGAAAGTGACAAGACACCCACAACCATACTCTATGGGATGGGTAAATGAGGGACAAGATATTCAAATAAATCAATAGTTTCATTTGTCATATTCAATCAAGCCTTTCAAGGATGAAGTGATATGTGATGTAGCACCATTGAATGTATGCGATGTCTTGTTGGGGAAGCCATACATGTATCAGAGGCATGGGGTGTATGACTCTAGGCCACGTAGTGTTACAATCAAGCCTGGTGGGAAGAGGTATTGAATACCATAGGTATGCCCAACACAAACTTTTTCTTTAATTAGTGCTAAACAATGTAAATGCTTGATTGCTCAAACTAGACCTTTTGTTTTGCTCATGATTCACTCTAAACAAACAAAGTCAATTGTCCTTAATACACATGCTAAGGTAACCATAACAACAAATCAACAAAATTAGATGGATAAAATTTTGAAAGAATGTCATAGTGTGTTTAAACCACCAGTGGGAGTTCCAACACATTGTCAAGTCAAGCACTCCATTGATTTAATCCTAGGCACACAACTACCACGCAAGCCAATATATAGGAGGTCAGTTTTGGAAAATGATGAAATCCAGAGACAAATTCAAGAGTTGATTCATAAAGGACACATTTGTCCAAGTGCTTCAACTTGTGGTAGTCCAATTGTCCTTGCTAAAAAGAAAGATGGGACATGGAGACTTTGTATTGATTATAGGGCATTGAACAAAATCACTATATAAAATAGATACCCAATCCCTCGAATTAATGATTTGTTGGACCAACTTAGGGGGGCTAATTTCTTTACAAAAATTGACTTTAAGTCTAGATATCACCAAGTACCAATTGATCCAATAGATGTGTGGAAGACTGCATTTAAATCTAAGGAAGGCTTGTTTGGATTGTTGGTTATGCCTTTTAGGCTAACAAATGCCCCAGCCACATTTATGAGGTTGATGAATGATGTGCTTAGACCATTCATTGATTCTTTTGTGGTTGTTTATTTGGATGACATACTCATCTTTAGCAAGACTTGGTCTGAGCATTTGCAACATGTTGAACAAATGCTTTCAACTCTGCAACAACACAAACTTTATGTCAACATTGAGAAGTGCTCTTTTGGTATACATAGTATTCAGTACTTAGGGTATATCATTGATACTGAGGGTGTTCATGTTGACCTAACAAAGATTCAAATAATCAAAGATTGACCATCTCCTAAAACTTTCACAGAGCTTTGTAGCTTCTTGGGCTTAACCAACTTCTATCGCAGATTTGTATTTGGTTTCTCACATATATCATGGCCTCTTAAT
The DNA here is from genome assembly GCA_027943335.1 of Chamaecyparis obtusa. Taxonomy (NCBI): domain Eukaryota; kingdom Viridiplantae; phylum Streptophyta; class Pinopsida; order Cupressales; family Cupressaceae; genus Chamaecyparis; species Chamaecyparis obtusa. The sequence continues at coordinate 186,139 of BSBK01010451.1, read as the reverse complement.
CAATCACTAAGGGTTGGAGCACAAGAAAAATTTCAGTTGACAACAGCAAAACAATGAGAATTTGAGGAGTTAAAGAAAAGATTATGTTTAGCACCAATACTGGTCCTCCTAGATCTGCAAAAATCATTCAAGATAGAAACAGATGCATCTGATTATTCTCTTGGTGTGGTGCCCATGCAACATGGGCATCTTGTTGCCTATCATACTGAAACTTTTTCCGATATAGTACGTAGGTACCCCACCTATGACAAGGAGTTGTATGCTATTGTTTAGGCTTGCAAACAATGGAAACATTATATACTAGGAAAGGAAACTATTATACATACAAACCATAAACCACTTCAATTCTTGCAAACACAAGGGAAGTTGAAGAATGATAGACATCAAAGGTGGTTAGCTTATCTACAACAATTTCACCTCAACATTCGCCATAAAAAAGGAAGCAGTAACAAAGTGGCACATAGTTTGAGTAGGCCTCCAATTGCAGGTTTGACAATGGTGTTTGATTCATGTGGTCATTAATCATACACTTGGGAACAACTATATGGTACTAACCCTAATTTTTCTAACATCTATAGTAATTTAGTAGAAGGAAAGTCTATCTTTGATTTGCACTTGCAAGATGGGTTGCTTTTCCATGTTGGTCATATATGTGTACCCACCAAGGAACAGAAGAAAATGACACGGGCAGCTCACTACAGTCATGTGATACGGGAAGCTCACTACAGTCGTGTTGTAGGAAATTTTGGTAATGGTAAGACTACTTCTATCCTTCAAAAGTATTTCTCTTGGGAAAAAATGAAGCAGGATATCATTTCATATATACAAGCTTGTGTAGCATGTGCAATTGCAAAGCCAAGAAACCGTAAGTTGGGTCTATATTTACCATTACCTATTACTGAGAAGCCAAGATAGTATGTTTCAATGGATTTTATGTCTGGGCTTCCAACTACTAGGCGGGGGCATGATTGTGTATATGTTGTGGTAGATAGGTTTTCTAAAATGGCTATCATGGTCACATGTAAAAATATGATTTCTGCAAGAGAGACTGCCAAGTTATTTTTTGAACATGTTTGGGTTCATTTTGGTTTGCCAAAAAGCATTATTTCTGATAGGGATAGCAAGTTCATCAACAATTTTTGGTCTACACTATGGGCTAAAATGGACACAAAGTTGACAAAGTCCACAACATTCCATCCCCAAACAGATGGCCAGACAGAAGTGGTGAATCGAATGATCATTCATATCTTATAGATGTATCATTCAAAACATCCTTGCACATGGGATGAAAGCTTACCTATGTGAAACACAACTACAACTGTGCACTCCATAGTACTATAGGGCATAGTCCATTTGAGGTTTGTCTTGGATATCAACCATTGTCACCTATGGATGTAGCACTACCGGTTTTGCAATCTAATAGTCTATTGAATGCTGACAAGGAGGTACTAGATAAAGCAGAAAAATTCATTGATAACATTAGACACCTACAACAACAAGTTCATGAGATTTTGGAGAAGAGTAATCAAAAGTATAAGGAAAGGCATGATAAACATAGAACTCCTCATCAGTTTTAGATTGGTGACAAGGTATGGTTACATCTTTAGAAAGAGCATCTTCATAGATCAAACAAAAAGCTTCATCCTCTTTATTATGGCCCATATACTATTGTGAAACAAGTTGGTGAGAATGCTTTTGAACTTAATTTTCCATCCTTTTTGGGACTGCATCCAGTTTTTAATGTGGAATTGTTGAGACCTTATTTTCCTCCTTTGTTGGATATTTCCCAAGCTACTGAACACATTCAAGCTGCATAATTAAATTGATCTACTATTGCTCCAGTCTAGTGTGACCATGTTACTGAAGTCATTTTAAAGACTTTGAGAAATCAGAGCATTCCTCTTTATTGGGTGGTTCGAGCTGGTCAACATTCTCATCAAGGCAAGAGGTTGACTAAGGAAAAAATCGAAGAATAATTTCCTCATCTGTTTTATTAGATTAGTGTAATGGGGCCCATTTCCTCTCAAGGGGGAGGAATGATCAGAGCATAGTATAGGATGGAATTGGGAAAATACTGAAATCTAATTTTTCTGTATTTTCTATGTTTTAGTAAACTACAATTTTGAAGGTCTTCAGGGGCACTTTGGGGCCTCGATCCCACCCACCTTGGTGTGGCCTCCAATTTTTGGTTCAAGATTTATTGAAGACCTTTCCAATGGAGTATACGGTTTTCAATTTGGAGCTAGGGCTAGAAAGTTATGTTAAGATTTGGTAATACTGAGAGGGGGGTGAATCAATATTACATCACTTATATGATTTCTTCAACAACTTAAAAAATATAAAACTTACAGAAAATATATATGCAAAGTAAACATACACAAGATAGCTCATGAAACCATGATTTTGTTCTCGAGGAAACTCTGTCAACGGAAAAACCCCGGTGTGGATGATACCCACAAATATCTGCACTAAAGTATAGTGACCCTATTAGGAGTATATCCCTGTTAGGAGATGATTATTACATAGAATAGATCTTGGTTAAAGGACTGATGAAATTTGTTAGGGGTATACAAAATGTGTGCTCACTACACTTACAAAATGGTGGACTTCCTATCCTAATATACAAAGATATTACACACACACACACACACACAAATATATATATATATATATATATATATATATATATATATATATATATATATATATAAGAGAACTCTTACTCCAAATCCATGCAACATGTCCTCAATCACCTTGCAAACTACTCTTCTCTGATCAAACTCGCATCAACAAGTTTTCCATATATTTTTCATACTTCACAATCACATATTACATCATATACTTATACCCGATTAAGAGTATAGTAACTAGGTCAACCTCTATAAGGAAATTACAAAACATAAGTCAAGGTCGGCCACATAGCATTACAACACATGACCTTACATACATTATAATGGCACTATATTGTCCATACATACATGATCAATACATAAAATAACATAATCACAGGTTGGCCAATACCTATGCAACTTCGCAAGCCCAAATGCTTTGTTCTCTTCATGTAAATGTACTCAGAGAGTTGTATCTTTGAACCCATGCATCCAAAACATGTGCGCTCACACATTGAGCTTTGCCATACATCAATACATCATTTTGTAACTTTTCATGCCATAGTTCATCATGCAGTATCTTCACAATCCAAAATATTTTACCTGTCTTCCTATGACTGACTATGGACTTAGGTATTTTTCACTTCACTGCCTATCAAAATTATGTCCTTGTGTCTTGCGGTAATCATGGGGATAAGTGTTTCCATAAATGACAACATACATGCAATCCAATGTTGACCACTTGCCAACAATCTCCCCCTTTGGAATTGATTGCGACACTTAGTGAAAAATGACTAAGTGTAGAACATCAACCCAAACAAAAATGCAAAACTGTCTAAGTACATAACTCCCCCTTTCGACTATACTTATGAGTCCCTACATGTGCATATTTTTCATTGCCTACACTCCCCCTTTGACATCAATGACAAAGGTGCCAAAAACAAAATTGTGTATATAGTCAAAATTGTGGATATCAAAACTATGTACTTATTATCTTAAGTACATTGTTGAAGTTCACCCTTACTACTTGGAATTCAACTTCTCAATTCTTCTTTACTGTCTCTGTGACATTGATCATGCCATCTATTGTATGCATAATTATATCTGCACTCTACAAATCATTAGGAGTGAATTCCATGTAAGACTTAAGACGAAGGTCTAAGTTTGTTGATGTGGTCTCCAAAATAGCAATCTTAGGAACAAGAAGGTCCCTAAGCTCACTAAACTTGTTAAGCATTCTATTTTTCTCCAATTCTAACACACTGATCTTGTCAAAACTGTTACTAACCTCCCTATTAACATCAATAATCATCTTTTCTGCACTCTCCTTTGATATCTTCACCAAAGAATCGTGTTCTTTCTCTATCAAATCAACAATATTTTGTACATGTTTGAAGGAATTTATACAAATATTATACATAACCTTTCCTTACTTAATACACTCCTTTATATCCTTATCTGATTGTTGAAGTGTCTTCAAGTCATTTGTAATTCCTTCTAGCAGCTCTGCTAGTCTCTTATCTTCAAATTTTTTGACAACTTTTATTTGTGCAGCCTCTTCAAGAGTCTTGAAACACTTGTCAACATTGTCCAAAATCTGATCCAATTGTTCTACTAGATCTCCATTGCTACTGCTTGGCTATGATGACAAAACACGACTCAAAACTATTATGGCCTTTTCCAAAAGTCTTGTTTTCATGTCCTCTTTCTTCTTTGATCTCTCCTTGGCTTTCTCATAAGCAAGTAGTGATAACCTCAATGGATCATCAACTTTCATGATCTCTATGTATGGTAGGGACTTGGTCCCACTTTCTAACAATTGAGGGGTAACCAATAGTTTTTTCTCCTTGTGAGGTTCCTCTGTGTTCTCCTTGACCTCATTTTCTTGCTCCTCTTGTGTTTTATTATTTTCTGATTCCTACTGACGAGTTTCTTCTATCTCTATGTCTCGAGCCTCTTCCTTAGGCTTATCTGCATCTAAGTTTCCAATTATGTCTACAGCTTTAGCAAGTGTTTCAAAAGGATCTTTCTCATCAAGTGTAGGATCAAGAGATATTCCTACATTCTCCACAAAGAAATCTGGTTTTGATTGGTCTTGAACTGTTTCCTCTTCAACATCCTTCTCTATAATAGTATCCTCAACTTTTGTTTCTGATTTGTCTACTTCCTTCTTCTTTCCCTTAGAGGATTCTCCTATGTTTATGTCCTTAGGTTGTGTTGCAGGTGTTTGCATCTTTGCAACGTTAGGTCTAATGTTCAATAAGACCTTCTCAATGGGTCTATGAGTTTCATCAATTAACTCCTCATACAATCCATCCAGTATCCTTACTGTCCTCAGCTTTGTTCTGAGATGATGCTTAAGTTCCTCCAATAACTTGTTTCTTTTTTCTACTGTCATAACATGTTTTTTTAAGTTTTAGGCATCTTGCATTATATTATTATCCTCATCCTGTGCTCTTATTTTTATTTCTTCTAACCTCTCAAATAGTTCCTTAAGTATACTGCCTTCTAATTCAAGCAAGCTCTTCTTGAAAACTAACATATACCTTACAACTATTTCCTCAAAACTATCTTGGTCTACAACATCATATCTTTCATAATATCTCTGTGTGTATAAGCTTACCTTCTTTCAATATCCTCTTATCCAATTATGAAAGGTCTAGCTTCCATAATCTTTTAGAGTCTTGTTCTTGCTTCTGTTTTGTTTCCCCACTCTTCTTTTCAGGTTCATTCTCCATCTTCTTCTTTTGCGGTGTTTCCTTTGGTGATGTTTCAAACTCCTTCCTCTTCTAAGGGTGTCTTGTTGCCTTGGATTTTGGCTTTTGAGTCAAAGGAGTTGGTGACTCCTTTTTTTCTTTCCTCTACGAGGTTCTCCTAGGAGGTGTAGGAGAAGTTTCCTCAATTGCGACCACATGAACATGTGTTGTGGTAGGTTTTGCCTTCTTAGCCTCATTAGTAGGATCATGTGTTATGTTCGCTACCTTTATTTTCTCTGATTTCTTCCTTATTTCTATCATTTCTTCCTTGGATATACCCTTCTCCTGAGCAATTTTGTAGCTTTATTGCCTCTCTTCTTCTTGTTCAGCTCCTCATCTACTATAAATGACTTCTCTATGTAAGTTCCCCATATCTCTTCCTTAGGGTCCTTGGGGATTGCAAGTACATAATTTACATGTAGTGTCAAGAGGACTTCATCCACCTCGTATCCCTTGGGAGTAATCCATATGGTTATGGGTTCCATTGCCTCAAAGCAGGTGTGATCTATTTCCACCCTAAAACAAATAGTGTCTTTGTGTTTCTTCACTAATGCTCTGGGGATCCTCTTCCTCTCATGTATGTCTCTCTGAAAACTTTTGAAGATACCTAATAGATTGGTGAACATACGTTTTTCATCATGTCTCCTATAGATGTCAATCACTAGTTGCATAGTGGACACCCCATCCCTCCAAAGGTATAGTCCTGGACACGTGTGTGATATGGAAAAAAATGTATAAGATTAAACATCCAAATCTAAAAGTTGTACTTGACTTATTCCTCTTAATTTTCTTGATGTTGTCCATCAGTTGTTGTCTCAGTATTTCACATGGGTCATATTTTTCATTTTCCTTGACCATTTGGTATGACATGTCTATGAACCCTGCAAACACAAAATTAGGTTTGCTACTATACTAAATTTTGTAGCCAAGTATCTTTTCTACAGTCCTCACATCCTTTTGATTCACATCTCTAACATTCATATCTCTCTTGTTGGTCTTACAACATGTTAGGTTTTCCACCTTTTTCTTTATGTTCTTCGCAATCAAAAGTAGTTTACCCTCATTTCGTAGACCTTTCACTTCATGGATTAGTTCCTTAGAAATCTTAATGGGATCTCCACCATTCTAGAAAAATCGATCATGGAATCTACTAAGTAATATTTTCATCCATTCTACTTCCTCAAATTCATGGTGTTATGCATATTTTATTACGCCTAGGTCATCAAGGAAAGCATACTCAGGTTTTAATTGCTCATCCTCATCATACATCTCAACCAATTCATTAAGAATCTCAACTGAACATATCTCCTCATACTTGCAATGAATAAATGCCCTAATGTCTTCTACATGTAGAACACCAGGCGTTGTGTGAGAGAATGCGCCTTCTGGATCATCCTCCATAGACTTATATGGGTGTTTCTTAAACTTATACTAAGCCCTATCTTTGATATCAAATACTTTGAGTGCATCCATCCTTCTAATTACACTAATGGGACAACCGTGCAAGATTCAATTTAGGGTTTCACAAAATACCTTGTTCGCAACTCGTCAAAATGTAGGGTTTGGCCTTCAACATTTACCAAGATCTTTCTCAGCACTCTTCAAACACTTCCTTCACTAACTCTACAAATTTATCTCCAAATCTTTTCTCTTCAACTGCTCTCTGATCGCAATGGTGACAAATACATTCAAGTATAACATCGTAGACTTTGCAGTCCATAGAAACCTAGAAAACACATAAAGTTGATGTCATCCAGGGGGTTCTTCTTTCATCTGCGATCATAGATCCAACCATATAGATCTATACGATGATCAAATAACTCACCAAATGTCCAAATACAACTTCACACGAGCTCTCAAAGCTCATTTACTGTTCGCGAGGCAAAATGAAGTTTTGGTGTCAATTATTAAAGCTCCCCCTAAGGCCTTCCATGGCTCTACATGTTGATGAAGAGGCATTAACCTCATGCGAAGTTTCAATAGGTTCTACTGAGTCTCCCTAATTGTTCATTGCTCCTTTGTTTGGCTTGAAATTTTTTTTTATAGGTCGCTACTCTTGACCCACTTCTCTTTATATTCTTCTTTCATTTCTTCAATGGTTTTCTGATCTTCATTGAGTTCTTTGTTCCTTGTCAAGGGTCTGTGTGTTCTTTTTACAGGTCTATTAAACCTGCAATACTTTGCAACATGTCTATCATTGTTGCACTTAAAGCATGTAACCTTATTCTTAGGTCTGAGTTGACTATAATCAATCTGCAACTTGCAATATTTGGTGATGTGTCCAAAGTTACTACATTTTTAGCACATAACCTTCTTAGGTTTGTCATTAGGTTTCCTTTCATCTTGCTTACTATCCTCAAGTTTTCTCACATCAGGTTGGCTACCCTGATTATCACTTTCTTTCACAGTTTCATCTAACTTACTGGTTTCACTTTATTTCTCAACATTCTTCTTCAAATTGGAATAACTAGGTCTTCTAGATCTCATATCAGGCTTTCTACATTCCTTTACTTTATGACCATAATTGAAGCAATTAAAGCAATAACCCAAAAAGGGTTTATTATTACTTGTACCTTTGTAATTTTCTTTCAAGTGACCTTCTTGATTGCACTCTTGGAATTTATCTTCTAAAGGTTTTACCTACTCTTTCTTAGACTCTTTAGTTCCATCTTTCTTTGGTGAATCAACATTGATGACCACATGACGTTTCTTAGAAAATATATCTTCAACAAATCCAACTCCAGTCATATCTCCAACTGGTTTATGCATTTCCATCTGCTCATCAATCTTCAAATTGTTCTTATGAATCCTTTTGATGCATTCCTTGGTTTCTTCAAGTTCTACTGTTACCAAGATATTATATTTTTCAACCTTTTGATATTTTACAATCATTTCTTCTAGTTGTAGTTTTAATCGTGTTTCCTTTGTTTCTACTAAATCCAAATCACCCTTCATTTTCTTATTTTCATCTTTTGTTTCATCAAGCTCTATCATTAGTTCCAATTTTGAAATTTCATATTCATCCTTGAGTTCTTCATTCTCCTTTTTGAGTTTTTTAACTTGTTTTGATTCTGATTGCTCCTCGAGCAATTCTTCTCTTTGGTTTGTTGCATGTCTTAATTGCTCCTTGAGTTTTCTGATAAAATCATCTGCATTTTTCAATTTGTACTTCAGATCTTTATTTTCTATAATAGTCTCATCAAATCATACAATGCAATGTCATAAATCTTCTTTAAAGTGCTATAATCCATCTAGATCTCCCTTAAGTTTCTAATCTTTCCTTGTAAGGGTCTGACACTCTAATACCAATTGTTAGGATTTGGTAATACTGAGACGGGGGTGAATCAATACTACATCACTTATACGATTTCTTCAACCACTTAACAAATATAAAACTTAAAGCAAATATCCATGCAAAGTAAACATAAACAAGATAACTCATGAGACCATTATTTTGTTCTCGAGGAAACCCTATTAAGGGAAAAGCTCCGGTGGGGATGATACCCACAAATATCTACACTAAAGTATAATGACCCTGTTAGGAGCTGATTATTACATTGAGAAGATCCTGGTTAAAGGATTGATGAACCCTATTAAGGATATACAAAATGTGTGCTCACTGCACTTACAAAATGGTGGACTTCCTAGCCCAATATATAAAGAGATTACATACATGTATCTGAGAACTCTTACTGCAAATCCATGTAACATGTTCTCAATCACCTTACAAACTACTCTAGTTTTCTCAAACTTGCATCAAAAATTTTTCCATATATTTTTCATACTTCACAATCACATATTACATCATATACTTATACCCGATTAAGAGTATAGTAACTAGGTCGGCCTCTATAAGGCAATTACAAAACATAATTCAAGGTCAGCCACATAGCATTACAACACGCGACCTTACATACATTATAATGGCACTATGTCAACCATACATACATGATCAATAAATAAAATAACATAATCATAGGTCAGCCAATACCTATGCAACTTCGCAAGCCCTGATGCTCTGTTCTCTGCCTATAACTATACTCAGAGAGTTGTAGCTTTGAACCCGTGCATCCAAAACATTTGCACTCACACATAGAGCTCTGTAATGCATCAATACATCAATTTGTAACTTCACATGCCATAATTCATCATGTAATATCTTCGCAATCCAAAATACTGAACTTGTCAGCCTGTGACTAATTGTAAACATAGGCATTTTTCAATTCACTGCCTAACAAAACCGTGTTCTTGTGTCTTGTAGTGATCATGGGGATAAGTGTTGCCATAAATGAAAACATACATGCAATCCAATGTTGACCACTTGCCAACAAGTTATGCCTTCTCCAAGTGGCCCTATTTTTATACATAGTTTTTTTTTTTTTTTTGGTAGTTTTAATAGTTTATTTGTAATAAATTTTATGAGGACTCTTCATTTCATTTCCAAGGGGTTCTAGTGACCCTTGGGATCCATCAAATTTGTATAAAATCAAATTTAGAATAGAATGGGTCACTTTTTGGCTTGCAATCATGTTGTTAATCTTTGTGGTTTTGTTTACATTGAACTTAACAATACCGCAAGTATCCCACCGGGTATTGTAACATGATTTCAAATTCCAGATCAGTGTAGGTGTGTGTGGGTGTGGGTGTTCCTGTGTATGTGTGTGTGTGTGTGTGTGTGCATGCGTGCATGGGTGCCTGTGCATGTGTGCATGCGTGTGTCCGTGTACGTGCATGTGTGTGTGCGTCTGTGTGTGTGAGTGTGTGTGTGGATTGGGGTCTGTGTGTGTGGGGGGGGGGGGGGGGGTGCGTGTGTGCGTGCGTACATGCGTGTGTTTTAGGATTGCTTTAAAGTAGATGGTTTTATGAATTTCGCGGTTTAGTGTATGTTTAAAATTAAAGCTCAAAAATTTATGGAAGCTGGTGGTCTCATGGATTGTATTATTTCGCATGTTGAGTAATAAATAAAAAATAATTTTAAAAAATAAATTTGAAAAAATTGAAATGATTAACAAGTGGTAGGCAAAAAAGCCTAAGTTGGTGGAGCAATTTATAGCCCCCACCTTTTCATACCACTCAAATTTGTATTCCTAAAAAGTAGGGGTTATTAGTTTTTAGGAAATATTCTAATTAATCCCCTCACAATTTTTTTCCATGGGACCTCCTAATCCTTAAAATTAGATCCTGAAGCCACTTCATAGCTATAGGAACCCAAGAAGCCAATCACCCATGTGACCTGAGTTTTTCAGCCAGACCCCTGGTCACCACATGACCAAGGGTCAAAAATTTTGGCCCCCAGACCCTATTATTTTTCTATGGTGACAACCATTTGACCATCAAATTTTAGCTTGTCACTTGCTAATGTCAGCATTGCATCAACATTTTCCATGCACCTTTTGGGCCCTTTTGGGGCACCTGTTGGTTTTTTGCTCATATCTTGAGCATACGATGTCGAAATCAAGAAAATGAGATATTGTCGAAAATCTCTTTTTGAGCTCTATCCAAATCTGGAGGTTTGAATTTCTGATTTTCCTTTTTTGATGGTGTTTTTTTCTATCAAAGCCAGATGTTCCTTTTTGCACTTTGGGAGCCATATCTTGCACATCCATAATCTATTTTTGGCAAACGAAATATCGTTGGAAAGTTTGTTCTGTGGAATTTCCAGTGCTATGAGTCATTTTTCTAGATTCTTCTTCAGATATATTTTATTCAATTTTTTGCATTTATGCACTCTGGTGAATATCTTGGATGTTTCAGGTCCTGGGATCTCTTCCCTGTATGGGATGGCTCATCTTCAGTTGTTATTCATGTTTCTACAGCCTTCTATCTTCTTTGAGCATTGTATGCATCTTTTGTAAGCAATCTTTTATGCAAACACACTGAGATAAAGTGTCATTCTATAGCATGCTTAGGATCTTGTACATCTTTGTGTCTTTTGTACTCGCACTCCATTATAAAGTTTCATGGGGGGTTTGATGTTTGTCTTTGTTTTCCATCTACCTTTGTCAAGTGAGTGGTCCTTCCACAACATCAACTTCAGGATGTCTTTACATGTGTTTGTACTTTCTCTACACCTTCGATGTTCCTGGTTCTTCATCATGCAGTTCTTATTGGCCGTTATTTTTAGTGTACATGTCACTTGTCCCTTGTCTGCATTATGGGGGGTTTCTTTTGCCAGTTCTTATGCTTCCTTGGTTCGATGGAGTGAGCTATGTATTCAATACTTGTTCCTATGTACTAGGAAAATGTAGTGGCTGGGTGCCTATGCATTTCGGTGTGATGGATCATTTACCATATGGACACTTTTTCATTCCTATTTTTTGGAGGCACACTTCCATCTTTGATTGATCATCTCTTTAGGCTTTGGTGTTTTATGCCATCTGTATCTTCGAGTTCAATTGTTTTCCTTTGTTTGCCTCCTGATTCAAGTAGTGTCATTTAAGGGCACTCATGCATATTATAGTCTGCTCTACCTAGTCAAGTTCTATTTTAGTAAAGGTTCTTCAAATCAGTAGTTATTTCTTGATAGAGTTTGCAACTTCTTGCTTTAGTGGTGTTCTGCATGTTCATTCTTTGTTCCTATTTTGTGAAACATTCCCTAGTTTTGGAGGCTTCTTTAGTCCTTCAACTAGTCTTCACCTATTTTTGGAGTAGAGTTTTTCCCATGTGGTTTTCTCTATTTCTTCACTTTATAGAGACTCTCTTTTGTACTTGGGTACCTAATCAGGCCTTTTTTGTCGGGATCCATTTTATTTCAATAGATGTTCTAGGTTTTTAGCTACTCCCTAAGTTTATCTTAAAAGGGGGTGTTAGAGTAATAAGTTGTTTTTCTGTAATTTCTCCCACTAATTTAACAATAACATTTGTAATAAAAGTAAGGAATAAGTAATGAACTAAGAAATTGACTATTTCCAATCCATATCATAGAACATATCTTATTATTGCTTCATTTATAGATTTGGGAGAAGACATTGGAGGCAATCACCAAAGCGCTTAGAGACCATTGATAGGCTCCCTCAAAGTTTATAGATCCATCTTTTACCCTGTCTCGAGCTCAAGCCCCGAAGGCTAAGGAGAACGTTGGTCCCCACCCTATCTTGGGAGCTATCCTATTGGATTTAGACTGCCCCTCTTTGGCAGCCTCAACCCTTCCCCTCTCATATACCAAAGTAGCAATAATATTTGAGTCTAAAATATGTTAGAATCTCATTAATATAATTCAGATTTTAATATATGCTCCCATGTATCTATATATATAATTCTGATTTTATTATTATTAATTTACTTATATATATAATCACAATCTTTATATATACTTTATAACACAACTTTATCTGATTTCACTGTTATATATATATATATATATATATATATATATATATATATATATATATATATATATATATATATATATATATATATATATATATATATATATGACCATATAATAGTTCCTCATCCTTAATGACATTCAGATATAATATTCTGTAGTCAGAAATTCCCATTGATTGCTAGCCAACCATGCACTTGCTGTCATTCATCACCTTCCTCCATATCCGTTCTATATCCCCTTTTGAAAATGAAACCAATTCTCATTATATAGCTTACAACCAAGTAGACGCATCCTTCAGTTGAAGAGACATGTGATGAAGGGTGCTCCCCTTAATACCACAAACACATAACAGAAATAGAGAAACAACAACAATATGCAAGAACAGAAAATTGGCTTCTTATTATCTCCACAAATGTGGAATTACAAACTTTCAGAATTACAATATGCAAAGCCACATGGGCATTCCCTTACAATATTCTGTAGGACAAAGCCTCGAACTATTACCCAGATCTACTACCCAGAACTATTCTGAACTGCCTAAGACAATAATACAACCTTCCTTATATAGGCAATTTTTCACCGCCTGGGAAGGTTCTAGAATTTTTAGCCAATAAGGCCGACCAAACTTAGAATTATTTTATTTTACATTTTATTACATCATAGTCGGCTCAAGATAACCTTTGAAACCCGAACATAAATTTTGAAGAAAATTATTTTTCGCCATTTCGGGTGGCCCAACTTCCGAAGACCATAAGTCATCACCATTTGACCCGCTCGGCTATTATAACCCCATTTCGGAAACGCCACGAAGCGCTCTACAGGCTTGACCGGCGCAAGCGCCCATCACCCAAATTTTCGACCTCATCCGGGGCCTCTAAAGCCTTCAAAACTGAGTTCAAAGTTTCTGTACCCTGCTGCCAATACCGAAAATCTTCAATATCTTCCAATATACACTTGATCTGGCAATGAAACTTTACTGGCAGACTTATATGACCAAAATGAACCTCCAAGAAAGAAATTAGATCATTCTGAGCACAGACGAAAATTACCAAAAATAGTAACTTTTCATAAATAGCAGCTCTGCACAAAATAGCCCTTATTGAATACAAAAACAAAAATATTTTTGGGTGATGCAAGATTGCTCTTACACCCAGGATGCTCCTGCATCAGACACCCGGGGTAATTTGAGAAGTGACCCTGTCACGACTTAGGTGTGCAGAGGAAAACCAAGACGGTTAACCTCCTCCTTTGTTAGCCATGATGAATCTTCAACAGGTCGTCCTTTCCATTTGACCAAATATTCTTCATATGTCCTATTCCTTGTGCTTCTGCCAACACGACTGTCCAGTATGTCTTCAATCTCCTTGATATCTGAACTAGTTGCTGGAATACTCCACTGTGCTGCTGTGATCTCATCTTCAACACCTCCTTCGTGATACTCTGTCAAATCTGAAATGTTAAACACTGGTGAAATATTCAGCTCACTAGGCAATTCTACCTCATATGCATTTCCTGAATCATGCTTCTTCAGTATCTTACATGGCCCAAACTTCTTCATTTTCAGCTTGTTATATGTACCAATTGGAAACCGCTCCTTCCGCAAATAAACCATGACTTCATCACCAACTTGAAATTCTTTATACCTCCTTTTCTCATCTGCCTTAGCCTTATACTGTGCGTTCATCTTGGTAATATGCTTCCTCACCTCCTCATGGATGTTCTTCAAGTGTTTTGCAAAATCCTCAGCTTCAGCACTACTTATTTCTCCTTTATCTATCTTTCTCAATTCAGATGCATTTCTTGGACTACTTCCATATACAATCTGGAATGGTGATTTACCAGTGCTCCTGTTGACAGAATTATTGTATGCAAATTCCGTCTGTGGTAAAATCAAATCCCATCCCGTTGGCTTATCTCCAACCAAACATCTCAGCAAATTTCCCAAACTCCTATTCACCACTTCTGTCTGTCCATCAGTCTGTGGATGATGTGATGAACTGAACTTCAAATCTGTCTTCAACTTCTTCCACAATGTACGCCAGAAATATCCAACAAACTTAGTGTCCCGATCTGAAACTATGGTCTTTGGCAAACCATGAAGTCTCACTACTTCTCTGAAAAACAATTCTGCTACATGAACAGCATCATTAGTCTTCTTGCAGGGAATGAAATGTGTCATCTTTGAAAATCTGTCAACCACCACAAAAATTGAATCATGTCCCCGCTGAGTCCTCGGTAAACCAAGAACAAAGTCCATACTGATATCCTCCCAAGGCTTCTCTGGTATAGGTAATGGCTGATACAACCCTGTATTCTGCTTCACTCCTTTCGCCATCTGACATACTCTGCAACTCTGTACAAACTTCGTCACATCTTGCTGCAATTGTGGCCAATAATAATTCTCACCCACCAAAGCAAGGGTTTTATCACGACCAAAATGTCCAGCCAATCCTCCACTATGCTTCTCCTTGACGAGATTCTCCCTCATAGAACTTCGTGGAATGCACAACTGACTCCCTCTGAATAGCATATCATCCTGGATGATGAAATCCAACCATTTCGTCCTGTCTAGAGTAACAGGTTCTGTACAAGCTTTCCAAGCTTCACCAAAATCAGGATCCTCTGGATACAAATTCTTGAGTTCCTTGAACCCAACCACTTCAATCTGCATATCTGTCAGCAATAGTTGCCTTCTGCTAAGAGCATCTGCAACCTTGTTAGACTTTCCACTCCTGTATTTCAAAATAAATGTATAACTCTACAAAAACTCAACCCATTTCAAATGCCTTTGATTCAATTTTCCTTGACTATTCAAATATTGCAAAGCTTGATGATCAGTATACAAAACAAACTCCTTAGGAAGCAGATAATGTCTCCACTTCTTTAATGCCTGAACTATAGCATAAAATTCCTGATCATAAACAGAATATTTCCTCTTGGCATCATTTAACTTCTCACTGAAATAAGCAACAGGTTTACCTTCTTGGCTCATAACAGCTCCTATTGCAGTACCACTAGCATCACAATCTACTTGAAACACCTTATTAAAATCTGGAAGTGCTAAAACAGGTTGTTCTGTAACTTTTTGTTTCAACAATTGAAAACTCTTTTCTGCTCCTTTAGTCCACTTAAACTCTTTTCTATCCCCTCTCATTGTTTCAGTCAAGGGTCCACAAATACTGCTAAAATTTCTGATAAACTTTCTATAAAAGCTAACTAGACCATGAAAAGATCTTACCTCAGTAGCACTCCTTGGAGTAAGCCATTCAAGGATAGCCTGTACCTTCTCTGGGTCCATTTTTAAACCTTCTCCTGAAACTACAAATCCCAAATACACTAACTCTTTCTTCACAAAACTGCACTTCTTCAAATTAATCAACAATTTCTCTTCTCTCAACTTCTCAAATACCATATGAATATGCATCATATGCTCATCCAATGTCTTACTAAAGATCAAAATATCATCTAGGTAAACAATGACAAACTTACCCAGAAATTCTTTCAGAACCTCGTTCATGAGCCGCATGAAAGTGCTCGGTGCATTGGTTAGCCCAAAAGGCATGACTAACCACTCATACAGTCCTTCCTTTGTATTGAAGGCAGTCTTCCATTCATCTCCTTCTCTGATCTGAATCTGATGATATCCACTTTTCAGATCTATCTTTGAGAAATACACAGCTCCACTCAAACAGTCCATAATATCATCCATTCGTGGCAATGGAAACCTGTACTTGATTGTGATCTTGTTTATTGCTCTGGAATCTGTACACATCCTCCACTCTCCATTCTTCTTTGGTGCTAATACCGCTGGTACTGCACAGGGACTCAGACTCTCACGGATCAATCCTTTCTGTAACAGTTCATGTACTTGTCTGTTCAACTCCTCACTTTCTGCAGGTGTCATTCTGTGTGCTGCCTTATTCGGCAAACTCGCTCCTGGGATCAAGTCCATCTGATGACTGATCTTCCTGACTGGTGGTAATCCATCAGGCACGTTATCGGATACAATATCCTGAAACTCATTCAACAAATCTGCAACTTCTACAGGAACATCTTCTACTTCCTCTTTACAAGCTTTTAGAATTAAAGCAAAACATACATGCTCATGCCTCATACCATCTAGGAAATTTCTTCCATCAACAAAAGTTATCCTTGCATTACCACATACCTTTTCTTCAGTCTCCTTCAATGGTTTTAGCTTATGTCGCACTCCATCCTTTGTCAGGGAATAGGTATTCGCACGACCATCGTGTACAGCACCTCTGTCAAACTGCCATGGTCTACCGAATAACATATGACATGCATCCATAGATATGATATCACACAATACCTCATCTTGGTATCCGCCAATCTTGAACTTCACCAGGCATTGTTCATTGACCATGACCTTGTGGTCATCCTGTACCCAGGCAATCCGATATGGATGTGGGTGTTTCTGTCTCTTGAGCTTCAACTTTGTCACCATCTCTTCAGACACTAAATTGTCAGTGCTTCCACTATCAATAATCACATCGCAACATTTACCTTCACACTTGCACCTGGTGCGAAACAGACTCCTCCTTTGCTCAGGTTCATTCTCACCACTCAACAGGACTCTTCTGTTAATCAACGTTTCTCCTCTTTCAGCATCTTCAGAATTTGATGATCTGGCATCTTCATCTACATGTGCAACTTTGCCCTGGCCTTCATTTCTCCCGTCTGTTCTGTCTTGGCGCTGAGGACATTCAAATGCCCTATGACCTTCTTCTCCACAGTGAAAACATGTTCCACGGAAGCCACCTCTTCCAGATCCTTGTCCTCTTCCTCTTCCTCTCTGATCCCTATTATTCTGATCCTGGAAGCGATTGGAATTATTTCCTCGCTGATTCTGACTGCTACTGGCCTCATCCTTCTTTTTCGGATCTTCATTTCGGCCACCATATGATCGTCCACCAGATCGTCCACCGCGACCTCTTCCATTTTGTCTGCTCTCAAACTTCTTGTTCAGCTTTTCCTCTACTTTTAGGGCAAACTGGTATGCCTCTTCAATACTGTTCATTCGAACCAGATTCAGCTCCTCCTGAATGCTTGGCCTTAACCCATTAAGGTATCGGGCAACTTTCTCCTTATCAGCTTCTGCATGGCCTGTTCTGATGAGAAGTCGATAGAACTCCTCTGTATACTCTTGAACAGATCTTCCTGCTTGCTTCAAACTCTGCATTTTCTTCAGTAGGTCAAGCTCATAATCAACAGGAATGAACTGTCGCTTCAATTTATCCACCATCCGATCCCATCTCGTGATTTTATCTTTCCCTCTTCTATTTCACTCCAATTGAATTTCTTGCCACCAGATCTTCGCATGACCTTTCAGTCTGGCCTTCGCAAATTTGACCCTATCAGGATCCTCAACATCTTCATACTCAAAATATTCCTCACATTCATTGATCCAGTCGATCAATTCCTCTGGGTTAAGATTTCCAGAAAATGTAGGAACCTCAATCTTAGGTCTTTTCCCAATCTTGGAAATCGCCCGAAAAAGTCTTTCTTCCTCCTGGTTCACAATTTCAACTTCTCCTTCTTGATATTCTTCTTCAGCTTCATCCTCGCTTTCATCTCTGACATTAAGATTCATTCCTCTGCGAATCTCTTCTTGCAATGCTCGCACTTGTCTCTGCAGCTCTCTAACCTCAGGTGTCACAACACCAGCTCTTCCACCACGTTCCCTTCGTGGAGGCATTTTCGCGATGCGCGCTGAAACCCTAGCCACGGTCCTGGTGCAAACTGCCTCACAGTCGGCGATCTGTTTACACACTCAAGAACTCCTGCTCTGATACCACTTGATGAAGGGTGCTCCCCTTAATACCACAAACACATAACAGAAATAGAGAAACAACAACAATATGCAAGAACAGAAAATTGGCTTCTTATTATCTCCACAAATGTGGAATTACAAACTTTCAGAATTACAATATGCAAAGCCACATGGGCATTCCCTTACAATATTCTGTAGGACAAAGCCTCGAACTATTACCCAGATCTACTACCCAGAACTATTCTGAACTGCCTAAGACAATAATACAGCCTTCCTTATATAGGCAATTTTTCACCGCCTGGGAAGGTTCCAGAATTTTTAGCCAATAAGGCCGACCAAACTTAAAATTATTTTATTTTACATTTTATTACATCATAGTCGGCTCAAGATAACCTTTGAAACCCGAACAGAAATTTTGAAGAAAATTATTTTTCGCCATTTCGGGTGGCCCAACTTCCGAAGACCATAAGTCATCACCATTTGACCCGCTCGGCTATTATAACCCCATTTTGGAAACGTCACGAAGCGCTCTACAGGCTTGACCGGCGCAAGCGCCCGTCACCCAAATTTTCGACCTCATCCGGGGCCTCTAAAGCCTTCAAAACTGAGTTCAAAGTTTCTGTACCCTGCTGCCAATACCGAAAATCTTCAATATCTTCCAATATACACTTGATCTGGCAATGAAACTTTACTGGCAGACTTATATGACCAAAATGAACCTCCAAGAAAGAAATTAGATCATTCTGAGCACAGACGAAAATTACCAAAAATAGTAACTTTCCATAAATAGTAGCTCTGCACAAAATA
The DNA here is from genome assembly GCA_027943335.1 of Chamaecyparis obtusa. Classification (NCBI taxonomy): domain Eukaryota; kingdom Viridiplantae; phylum Streptophyta; class Pinopsida; order Cupressales; family Cupressaceae; genus Chamaecyparis; species Chamaecyparis obtusa. The sequence goes on along the minus strand of BSBK01010451.1, from coordinate 166,846 downwards.
GCCCTTATTGAATACAAAAACAAAAATATTTTTGGGTGATGCAAGATTGCTCTTACACCCAGGATGCTCCTGCATCAACATGTCTCTTCTTATTGCCTCTTTCCATAACTCAAACATTTAACAACATAATTCTCTCATATTATTGATTAGATGATATATAACATTTTGTGGTTAGTTAAATTTCTTAATTAATTGTGTTTGATTTAGTCATCGATTTAATAATTATAACAGTCATTTCTTTAGCCTTATCGATGTTCGAGATTCAACATAATTATTGTTTAATTCTTATATAATATATATTCATCACTGTGATTATTCTCATCTTTGTTCATACTTACTTTATATTTGTTTGACCACCCACTTGTAGTTTGTGATAACTCTTATGGCATGATTACGTACTCGGCCCTCAATTGGTATTTTGGCTACGACGATGTTTGATGTTTATATTTCATTGTTAATAGATCACATATGTTGTTGACTTATTTAGATAGCAGTCTGTCCATTTTTGTTCATCTTAGAATTATATTAACATTATTTAGAATGTGTTTATACTTATAATAATAATAACATATTGTTATCATTTGATTAACAATAAATAATGTTTACTATTCTTGATTATTAAATATTATTATTCATTAATAATATTATTTGATTATTTACTAGTAACATTGAATGTTATCAATATTATTTATTATTAAATCTTATTTCAACAATGGGTCATCACATTTTCTTATTAATTAAATCATATTGATTTAATTATTAAGTCACTTATTATCTCTTTCTTTACTTAAGCTAAACTTTAGACATATAATAATTAATTCTTTTATATATTATTATGCAACCTAGGTTTCCTTTTAGGGTTTTGATACCCTTTTATAAGGATTGATCTCTCTTGTATTAAAAAAACAACACATTCATTTATTGTATTGCAACTTTTTTTGTGCACATCAAGAATGTCTCCTCTTTCATGGATCCTTGCGATCAGGCCTCCATAGCTTTTGCTTCTCTCTTTCTATGACAGGTGTTTGCATACAAGTGATTCTTGGGAGTTGTGGGTTATTTTCTCATCAACTCCAATAAAAATCTTGTAAAAGGATTTAGCAACCATCTTTTAAACTACATAAACTAATAAGGTTGGGATGTGTTGCACAATATTTAAATGAATTCACAATTTGAGTCCTCTTTTGGACGTCACTACAATGGGTCCACCATTAGTAAGAATGAATTCCTGTTCGAATGTCCTACGAGATAACCGATCAATTCCCTAGGAGCTAATCATAATATGTCATGTGTTCTACCCCTTCAATACTTAACATATTACTTTAATTTACTAAGCACCAAGCACATTCAATGGTTGTGAAAGATATATAAATTATCAAAGTGCACACCACCTTATTTTCTTATCTACATATATTGAATAGATCATGTTGTGTGTCTTCATAGAAACTTGTCTATAAAAAATGTCGTATCCTTTTACTTCAGCATAACCATAGGTTTAAGGTGTAAATAGAAATGTTAACATAAAGCTTCACTACAAACAAAGCCTATGTTAAGATCTTAATTATATTGATGCCTATGATAACACTTATCCACTTGTCTTGTAAAGTAAAACTATGACCTATTGTTTTAGATTTTTTTAAAGGTATCAAATATAAATAATATTAGTACTAAAAGATTATAGCTGGTCATAGTGTATCAAAAGGTTTATTGGGTGTTCTAAAAGATAAGGATAAGCAATCATCTTGCAATTAATTGGTGCAAATATGCATGTTATTTTATATAAATAATTAGAATGGTCTATTAAGTGAGTGCTTAGACATATTATTGTTCTACATTTTAGGACATGATTCAATCTGTGAATTAGTGAGAAAATTCATCTAGCACTCTCATTAAATTCATTTTTAGACCATAGGTTGAATATTTCTGTAGCCTTAGGTACTTATTGTTGCTCTCATTGGATTTCCCTTGAAAGACAATATTGATAAGAAATTCATGGGAGTATTCAGGGGATACATTAGGATAATTATATCATTAAGAAATGATTGATATTTTTAATAGTTGTATAGGAGAATTCTTTAGAGTTATGTTAGCAAATTAATTGATTTCAATTATTTTATGGAAAAAATAGGATTTCCTATGACGTTCACTTTTGTGTTTAAATTAATAAATAATCTTTGTGATTAGAATGAAGCTTACGACTCATCAATGATAAGGGAATCAACATAGTAATAAGATAACCAGCTAGGTTTGGACATGTTTGATCCTTTATCAAGTAAATATTAGTATTTCTTAAACATATGATTTTAATACAATTAAGTGTGGATCATCTTATTTTATTTCATCTACCCATTCATATACATGTGGACATTAATCAATGATAAAATTTGATGATCTTAAATAAATAAGGCTTTCGATGTATTCATTATGAAGATGTTTAATATAAAGGTTCCTTATTGAATTCATAATTTTTTTAGGCATATAGCTTCTAGAAAAACTATGATTGGAGTTACATTCAAATTTTGTTAAGTAGATAAATAGATATGCATAGACTGAAACATTCACTCTTGTATGATCTTATATACACTTTTGAACATAATTGGAAAGAAAATTTTAATTAGATTCTTGTAATATGCTTGAACTAGTTTTTATGTGTGAGCTTTATTAAAAAATTGATCAATGCATAGCTCGATGCTTCTTTAAGTATAAGAGTTCTTTTGTAGACTAATGGCTTTGTATGCACTTATGCACTCTTGTATGTCTTTGTATGCTCATATATGTTTGTGAGCTGTTATAAGCACCATTGTGTTTTCAATGTGTATTATTTGTGTGTCACATGGGTACCGAATATGGAGCAAAGAGAAGAATAAGTTTCTACTTGGATTTAATTGTTGGTAGTTAGCCCAAAAGATGCTTTGGCCAAAACTTATCTTGATTTTTTAATATATGCTTACTATTCGAATCACTATGTTTTACACTCTCCCATATCATGTTGTCATTACATTAGCATCTTAGAATGTAGATGCAACATGTTGCACTAGATTCCACCACCGTATCAGTTTCAAGTTAATAGGCATCCTTATACAGGGTCTGGTATCCTTCATGTTAGGAAGGATTCTAGGAATTCGTAAATGCTTCGCAGTTGGACGAAAAAATGATTTGGCTATGTTCTTTCTTGTGGTGTGCTTGAGGGAGAAAGATGTCAGGAGCTCCTGTCAAGATTGTCATTAGCTATGTGTTTTATGTACTCAAATTATTCAACCTTATGGTATATTATAAAGGATAAAGTTCCTTATGTTTGTCTATCTTTTGGCTATGTACATAGACATCATGTCAAAATCTTATATCATGTCTCTATTCTTATGTATTGATCAAACTGAATTTAACTAATTCTTAATTGTGTGTGGGATTTAGTGTATTTATATAATTTAATATGTTTAACAATAAGTGGGTCTTACATTGGTTGACTCAACTCTAAAAGAAAAAATTCATTAAGGTTGTTGTGAATTGACTATTTGTAGTAAGTACAATAGAATTAGTATTTATAGATGTCACTTAGGCATTGCATGAGACTCCAAAATTCATAGAAAGTCTTCATGGTCCTTTATCTACAAGTAATCATTAGAAGTTGACTTATCCTCATGTTTTTCTCATAGCTCATCATATCAACCCCAATTGGATGGACAAACTAATGTAGTCAACAAGTGCTAAGAGAGCTAGCTCTAATGTTTTGCTTCATTGAAATAAGAGAGGTGGGTGCAATGGATACCATTGGTAAATGGTGGTATAACACTTCATCAAAAGTATCTCTATTTTTTGCAATATATAGGTACCATTGACCATCCATTACCTCTAAGTTCGAAGAGCACCCAAATGTTAAAGTAGTTGAATAACACATCCACCACCAACAAGATGCACTCTCTAGTCTTAGGGAGAGTTTGTAAACAATGCATAACATAACAAAGCAACAAGTTGATAAACGCTACAATAAAAGGAATTCCTAAGTAGAAGATTGAGCTATATGACGACATCCATATATAAGAAAAATTCCAGTCAAACAATAGAAGACTGGTAACAAAATTTTACCGAAATAGTATGGCCTTTATAAGGTTCTAGATATAGATGATTGATAGTGTAGCATACGGTTTGGTTATCTAGGTCAACAAAAATACATCTAGTCTTACATATCTTCTAGCTAAAGAAGATCATTAAGAAAAGTTTCAATCTAGTCAATGTTACCAAAGCTTGACGAGGAGGGTCTAATGATATTGGAACTTGAGGGAATCCTTCAAGCATGCATTAAGAGGTTGTAGAGGAAGATGATTATAGAGTATTTGATCTACTAGATGTGTTTTACCATCAAAGATGCTATGAGGGAAAATGAAGATTTCACACAAAAACATCCTAAATTGATTCACATTGAGGACAATGCTTCTGTGAGGGAGGGCATGCTATGTCCTTTACATATACCTATATTTGTATATTATGTATGTATGTCTATATATGTTAATTTATTATCATCATGTTATAAATTTGATTCTTATTAAAATCTTTAGAGGATTCTCCCTTAAAGTAGCTTATTAGTATCAACTATTATAAAGAATTTGCAACTTCTTAATTTATTCTTCTTTTATGAAAGTAATTTCATTAAAAAATAAAAAATCACAACCAAATTAATTGAAATAGAAGCACTAATCATCAAAAATAGGAGGGATATAATGTTGCAAGGGATGCAAACTTAATCTTTTAAAAGTATCAATTGATATCAAATTTTGCAAATTATTTGCGGTGGTTGACATCGATTAGAATTCAAAAGATGAACATGCTTATAGATAGTTCGTAGCAGATGGATAACCTTAACCAAAAAAAATCTTAAGATTGACACACACCAAGGGTGATATAATGAGCTCTATTGACGCCCCAAAAAAGTCTCATTTTCCTAGTCCTCGGTTCATGGTAGATTTCATTTGGGTACAAAATGCTTATTTTCCTAGTTCTTACATCACACAACTCTAGCCCTTAGCAGGCAGATACTGCACTTAGACTTTCCTGCTGCTCGCTCTGAGATTTCTGATCTAGCAAACATGTCTTTTGGTTTTGCTGTAAAGCCTAAGTAGAATGGGACGGGTAACTCAGTTCATAGCAACTTAACATACACTGTCAATGTTGTATTTGTCCATATTAAACAGATTAACATTGCCGAAATGTTGATTTTGATAAAACTTGGCATATGATAACAAATGAGATTCTGTAAATTTCTGAAAGAGTTTGTTATCTGCCAAGCTACAATCAAAATTAGATTTCACTTGTACTGATAAAATTGGTAAGGTGACTAACTTGTCTCTAGAAAATAAAAAGTATATTAACAGGCTGAGAAAGTGGCAATGGAGGTCGATAATGTCAACATATGATCTCATTTTGAGGCAGTATGCCATGCTCCGTCAATAATGTGTTTAATGTTCAATCAATACTGCGTAGGTATCAAGCCAGGCTAAGGGAGAGCTTAGGAATTCTGGGGATGGATCATCTAAATGGGTCCTAAATTTAGTACTACCAAATGGAGAACTTAGGAATTCTATGGATGGATCATCTAAATGGGTCCAAATCTGGGTGCTTTTGGTGCTACTCAATGAAGAACTTAGGAATTCTGAGGATGGATCATCTGAAGGGGTCCCAAATTTTGGTACTACCAAATGAAGTACTTAAGAATTCTAAGGATGGATCATCTAAATGAGTCCCAAATTCTGGTTCTATCTAATGGAGAACTTTGGAATTCCGAAGATGGATCATCTAAATGGATCCAAAATTTTGATGGTATCCAATCGAGAATTTAGGAATTCTGAGGTTAGATGATCTCAATGAGTCCCAAATTTTGATGCTACCCCCAAAAAACTTAAGAATTCTGAGGAACTTAGGAATTCTGAGGATAGATCATCTAAATGGGTCCCGAGTTTTGGTACTACCCAATCCATTTTTTTCAATAGATTACTCCAAAGGCCTGCACTCACCCATCCGAGCCCACTCAGAAAACATAAAGGCCACAATAAAGTAGGCCTCAAAGGAAGAATAGATTATATAAGCTTGAAAGCTGCCATTAGTAGATAAATTCCTGCAGTCCCTCTGGCCACCTCTGATAAGAACAAACAACAGGAGGCAGAGGACAAAAATTGGACCATAAATGTGTGTCTACTGTCCACTGGACCAGTCATAGGATGGGAAGAAAATCTTCAACAGTAATATAAGATAATAATCCACCTTCAACAAGTGAATAATCTGTCTGAAGGGTGTAGCAAGCCGCAGATTGGACTACTGCCCATTTTTTAATTACTGCAGGCAGTGATTGTGTTAGCAGGGCACCTCTGGTTTGAAGTGAGTTATCTCTTAAAATCACGGCCATTCTCTCTAATGTGCTTGCATTTTCTACTGTTACTATGTCTTCTCATAGTTATTAGTGCGCCAAAACCCCATTTTCTGGAATGCCTACATCAATCTGGAACAAGTGACAGGAGGGTTTCTTTGTCTTGCTAGGGTAAATCAAATAGGGTATTCAAACAGGCAATTGGGTATTAATAAAAAATTATCTTTACCAGTTTGATGTTTAATAATTGGCAAACCAAAAAATGCCCAGAGATTAATTCCCTATTCAAAAAAAAAAAGGGAACTGAGAAAGAAGGACATTGGAAATACCATCGTCTCCTTCATGCCAGGTGTGAGCTCCATCAGCATATCCATAAGGGAAATCTTCCTGTAACCATGCCGGCCTGTTAAAGATACAAGTAGAAAAGGAATAAACAGAGAGGAGGAAAAAGATTATAAGTAAAACCTCAGAGACTCCAGGAGTGCGGTAGTAATCGATGGGTTCTTCGGACAAATCAGGCTCAAATCCGCCAACATTAACAGCCCTCAGGGGTGGCAAGCGCAATGTCCTTTCGCCTCCAGCAGTTGCAACACATACAGGCCTTGAAATGCATATCTTGTTACCACTGCAACTGCCAATTAAGGCAATGGGACTCTGCTTGCTAACTACACCTGCAAATGCAGCCATGGCGGTTACACCTAATGGGAGGCCTATCTCACATTATATATCATCTCTTTTCAAGTTAATTTTGCCGAATTTTTATCCTCCTTTTGTGTGTGGACCTCAATAGCTGGTTAAGTATCATCTCGGGGCAATTTGCACTTGAATGTTAATATAGCCAAGTGGGTTCGTGAATCTTTAATTTAAGATGAAATGGATATCGATAATTTGTTGATGTAGTTTTTCTAATTATAATATTGTAGAAATTTGGGAAGAGGTTTACTTTTCTATATTTCTCCTTTTATATTGTTTTTAATAGAGTGAAAATTGATCTAGCATTTATAACTTACATGGAGATTTATATTATTCTTTGAGCAAAGTGGTGCTTTTTAAATAGCTTCAAAGTTTAGAATCTTTAGAAGTTCATTCTACAATTCTTTTATAAGATATGTCTTTCAATCTTTTACTAATGTTGTTTTGTCTATTTTAAAATTTGATAATATTTAAAAAATTTTATTTTAATTGCTTATTTTGTTAAGAGGATTTCCTTCGAAAATATATTCTAGAAATAGATTAACAAAACTTAAGTCGATCATAGGGTTCATCTTGGTGCAATACAAAACTTCACAAAAATATTTTTTTCCTTTTTAATTTGCTAGGTTTTCAACTTGTACATATAATCCCTAAAATTGTACCAGCATACATAACAATTTGATGATGGTTTAATGATTCAACTCACAACCAGTGTAGAATGATAAAATCTTGTATGAGCCTTTTTGATATTGATGGAAGTGTTCACTTAGCCTTTGAGCTTTTTTCCCTTGCCATTGTCTATCTTGTAGACACTAAAAATATTCTTCTTAGCACTAACATAAATTTCTCATTATTTTATTTTGCAGAAACCCCTGATGACATCATCATTAATTAATTAATTAATTAGTTTTTACTGTCATTATCCCTTCTCGTATTTTAATTAAAGACATTTAATTAAATAATCCCTCCCAAAAGCATTTGAATCCAATTTGAATGATTTTTCCTCCAATTTATTAATTAATATTTAATAAATTATGTCACAATCCTTAAATAAATTAAATATTTATTTAAACCCTAAAACCCTAGAAACTTCTAGAAAACCCTAAACCTATCTACCCTTTCCTAATCTCATCCTAAACCTGCTTAGAGGGTGATTCCTAACCCTCTTAGTCTAAACCCTCATCCTTTGACTTCTGGTCAACCTCCTCATTAATGAGCCTTACAGACTCATTAATGGCCCCTTACAACTTCATTAATGGCTCTTACAACCTCTTAATGAGGCTCATGTCTCCTCTTCCACCATTGTTCCCTAAGCACACTTCCCTAGTGTTGCTCACCCATGTGTGAGCAACCCTTAACCCTTATCCCTTTGACCATACCTTTAACCATACCCCAAACTCTACCTCTAACCCTAACTTTGACCCTAACTCCCCTTTCTAACCCAAGCCCTTCCTCAAATCCTATAAATACTCTTCATTCCAAGAGAAATCCACCAATTCACCTATTTCATATTAAGCATTGTTATCATGCTCATTTACATCTAGACTTAGCTTAAATTCTAGTTTTATTAGATTTAGCTCATTTATGCTTTCATAACTCACATTAGCTTAAATTAATAGACTAACATAGCTTAATTCATTTCTTTTAATATAATTTTCATCACATGACACTCATATTTGGTTAAAATCAACTTAGCATAAGCATTCTTGCACCAAATCTATATTTTAGGTTCATTTAGTTCCTTGGGGCTCTAGGGGAAAATCAGGTTCACCATACCTAATTTTGTGCCACTATGGGGTATCCTTGGTCCCTAATGGATCCTAAACATTCCTAATTTGCATTGGGGACATGCTCCTAGTTTTTTGAGAGCACACCCACACCCCTAATCTGAGAGCAAATCAAATGGTGATAGGGTGCTCCCGTTTAAGCTCTATCCAAGGTATCATGCAAATAGATTTACTATATGTTTAGTATATGATTCTTAGGCTAATATTTTAATGTCTATGCATGTTCTGAATAGGTTAGGTTTACACTGATCACATTTTGGCATGCCCGGTGGGACTCCACAATGCTTCACAACTACTTTTTTTAGGGTTTTTGAACCAAAAACCCACTTTTTTGAGAAATCCCATCCTTTTTTAGGTGAATTCTCATATGAGTAAACTTGATGGGGTTATTTTCTCATATTGGCACTTATGTAAACTCGTATCAGAGGTTCCCATTACTCATATGGGACTTTTATGTGTATTTTACACCCTTTTAAGCCTTATGGCCCCATTTACTTGTACCAAGAGTCAAAGTGACTCGTATCAGCCTCCATCCTGATTCATATGAGTAAAGGACATCAAATACCCTTCCTTTTTTACTCATATAGGAAACAGGGGGCATGTGTAATTCCTCAAACTTGGGTTTAGTTGGTTTTTAGGGTTTGATGCAGGGGCATTCTTGGGTCCTCGGTGAATCTACATGGTGGTGTGTTACTTGGTCGGTGTTACTCGGTTGCAACCTTAACTGATGGTCTCGGTTATTGAAGGAAGCTTGGTCACTGAAGGAACTTAGTGAGACTTCTTGTGCTTAGTGGAACTGGTGCTCGGTAATGCCCATGTTGCTCGGTGTTGCTTGGCTTGGTCAGTTGTTTCACTGGTGCTCAGTTCTTTCTCTGGTGCTCGGTAGTTCTGGTTTACTGACTGGAGTTCTTAGTGATTTGGTTGGCTAACTTGGTGCATTTATTATTGGTAGCTATTGTTACAAGCTGACATGTTGAATTTATTAATTGTAAGGCTATTTGAGAGCTGACTTGTATTGCATTTAATATTTGTTAGGAGGAGTTAATGGTTTCATCCAGCCGACTTGTGGTTGATGATTAGTAGTTAAGGGATGTTTCGGGTAGCTGTTTAGGATGACTGGAAGAGAGATCATGAAAGGAGATCTGAGGGTAGTAGATAAGTGAAGTTGTGGAAAAGATCCTGTGAGATCTTGAAGATCAGATTGTTATCTAATAGTTTGTAATAGCAGAGCTAGTGGTTTGCATACTTGGGGATAAGAAGATTGCTCGGAGGCTTGTGAGTTCAAGTTTAGATCTACCTTAGGGTTTCCATCAATTGCTGATAGTTTTCAAAACTGAACTAGCTAGAGTTGTGTTGGATCTTGATGATCTTGCAGAATTACTTCTGATTGTAATTGGCCCTAACCCGGAAGGCCTTATAGCTGAGCATGTTAATGAAAATATGTTTTGAAACATATCTTGTTGTGTTATTCCGCTGTGTTGTTATGAAGCTGCAAGGTTTGGACTATCCTTAATTGGATCCACCATATCCTTGGCTACGTTAGGTGGTATCAGAGCTGAGTTGATCTTGTGGAGTGAAGGTTGACCTAGCAAGGCTGATCTTACAAAGTTAATCTTGTTGGTGAAAAGATCATATGATTTGAGTTGCAGATCCGGAGCATTGAACTTGTGGAATCTTACCCTAGTTATTTGTGCGAGGTGGTAGGATGATCTCACTTGCATACAACTTGGAGATTGTCACAAGGTGGTCGGTGTAGGGTTTGTTGCATAGGGTTTCTCTTATCTTTAAGGATGCCTCTGAGAAGATTAGACCCTAGAGTGATTGTAGATCCTTGTGATACTGTGGAACCTAGGATTACAGAGAAGGTGAAATCAGATTTCAGATTTGAGATGGAGTTGATGAAGAATGACATGGTCGCTGAGATCATGAGAGCTATTACTAGTATACCTCAGAATGTTGGTACTAAAGATGGTTATGCGGAAGCTACTGAAGACTTTGAAGCTGCTGGATCTAGTGGTGATGACCAAAGGGATACATATGGTGACGACAGAACTACTCAGTTGCATAGATCTAGAGCTTGGTTAAGTAATAGTTACTGAATGGAAGTTTCTACTTTCTCTGGTACTTTGAAGCCCGAGAATTTGATTGACTGGATTGGTGACCTTGAAGATTTATTTGAGCTAGGAGAAATTGAAGATCCTCTTCAAGTGAGGTTAGCACAGATAAAATTGAAAGGACATGCTGCTCTTTGGTGGAAAGAATTACTAAGAGATAGAGAAGATGAAGGTGAAATGAAGATCAATCAGTGGAGGTTGATGGTGACTAAATTGAAAGCTAAGTTCATACCTGCTAACTATGAGCTTGACTTGTTTAAGAAGTTGCATAATCTGAAATAAAAGGATCTGATTGTTGAAGATTATACCGAGGAGTTCTACAAACTTACTATTTGGTCTAGACACAGAGAACTTGGTAAGGAAAAGGTAGCTCGGTATGTGAATGGTTTGAGATTCAAATATTCAGGATGAGCTTGGTATGCTGAAGATTGATTCTGTTGAAGATGCTTATCAGTATGATCTGAAGGTAGAAGATAAGTTGAAAAGGAAACAACATAGTAACTCCCGAGGGAAGGAAAAGATTGATCACTCGGTGAAGGATAAACCGATGACTGCAATAGATGAACAAAAACCTATAGAACTGAAGAAGAAGATAGGTAGAGTTATCTTTAAGGAAACTTGCTATAACTGTGGTGAAGAAGGACACCATTCTTTTGAGTGCACATAGAAGAAGCTTGGTGACTGACAAGCTGCTATGGTGAATGAAAATGTTGAGAATGAAGTTGAATCTGAGAACTTGTTGCTTCGTCAAACATTGCTCGGTACAAAGGAGGAACCTTATCAAAGCAGTAACTTGTTTAGGACTCGGTGCAAGTCGAGAGGTAAAATTTGTGATGTTATTGTTGATATTGGTAGTATTGATAACCTTGTTGCTGAGGACATGGTTCAGAAACTTGGTTTGAATAGAATGAGACATCCACATCCTTCTAGGATTGGTTGGTTGCAAGATGATCATGCTCTAGAAGTAAGAGAACAATGCTTTATTGATGTTTAGATTGGCCAATATAAGGATCTTGTGTTATGTGATATTGTGGAGATGAATAGTTGCCATATATTGCTCGGTAGACCTTGGCAATATGATTGTAGAGCTATGTATGATTGTGTGAAGAATGTGTTTACTGTTGAGAAGGATGACATGAAGTTTTCCTTGATGCCTTTGCTGGATACAACACTTGGTAGGAGACGGGGTATTGGTAGCCAAGTTGAGTTGGTAGATCCTGAGAGAATGAATGATCAGTTTGGAGAAAAGACCTGTGTATTATCAAGGAAAGACTTGAAGAGACAAAGGAAGCTAAAGTGGAAGAGTATGCAAAGTGAAAAGGTGGAGGACTTGTATGTGAAGAACCAGTTTGGGGTTTATGTGTTGAATCCTGGAAGATGTTCTCCACACATATGAACATCTTTTCGAACCTAGGGTGTATGATGTAGGGGAATTCTTGGGTCCTCGATGAATCTGCATGGTGGTGTGTTACTTGGCCGGTGTTACTCGGTTGCAGCCTTAACCGATGGTCTTGGTTATTGAAGGAAGCTCGGTCGCTGAAGGAACTCGGTGAGACTTCTTGTGCTCAGTGGAACTGGTGCTTGATAATGCCTATTTTTCTTGGTATTTCTTGGCTTGGTCAGTCATTTCATTGGTGCTCGGTTGTTTCTCTAGCACTCGGTAGTTTTGGTTTATCGACTAGAGTTCTTAGTGATTTGGTTGGCTGACTTGGTGCATTTATTTTTGGTAGCTATTGTTACAGGCTGACATGTTGAATTTATTAATTGTAAGGCTATTTGAGAGCCAACTTGTATTGCATTTAATATTTGTTAGGAGGAGTTAATGGTTTCATCTAGCTAACTTGTGGCTGATGATTAGTATTTAAGGGATGTTTGGGGTAGCTGTATAGGATGACTGGAAGGGAGATCATGAAAGCAGATATGAGGGTAGCAGATAAGCAAAGTTGTGGAAAAGATCCTGCAAGATCTTGCAGATTAGATTGTTATTTGATATTTTGTAATAGCTGAGCTAGTGGTTTTCATACTTGGGGACAAGGAGATTGCTTGGAGGCTTGCAAGCTCAAGTTTAGATCTGCCTTAGGGTTTCCATCAATTGCTGATAGTTTTTAGAGCTGAACTAGCTAGAGTTGAGCCGGATCTTGATGATCTTGCAAAATTACTTCTGATTGTAATTGGCCCTAACCCGGAAGGCCTTACAGTCGGGCATGTTAATGAAAATATGTTTTGAAACATATGTTGTTGTGTTGTGTTGTTTTATTTCACTGTTTTGTTCTAAAGCTGCAAGGTTTGGACTATCCTTAATTGGATCCACCATATCCTTGGCTACGTCAAGGTTCATTGGGCCCTCCTGGTGCTTCTAGACTGCAAATTTTTAGTTTCTAACTCCATGTTTTATTAGGACCTCATTGGAAGCAATAATATCACCAAAAAATCAAATCCTTAAGGCTCATTAACTATCTTTCATGTTTAGGAACTAAAACTCTTTGTTTCTTGGGCTTAAAATGAACTCTTATTCACTCTCGAATGCCTAGAAAGCAAGAAAATTGTGCATCTTTCCTAAATGAATAAAAATAATTCCTAATAAATCCTAAATCAATCAAACTCACTTATAATTTTTTCCTTTTGGCTAAAAATAACTTCATTCATTCAAACTTAAGTGATTTAGGGTTTTTATGCAATCTAGGAACACTTCAAAATTTAAGTGCTTAAAAAGGACTAAAATTGCATATCAATCCTAATTAGTTCCTGTTAAATCCTAATCCATCCTAAAGTTTCCTAAATCAATCTTTATGCATTGTTCTTGGATAAAATAAACTTCATTTTCAAAATCTTAAGTGTTTTCAAAGTTTTATGCATTCCTAAGGTAATCTAGGAACACCTCATTTTGGCTCTAAAAATGAATCTTAAAACACAAAATCTTGAATGACCCTAAAGAAATGAATCAAAGTCAATATAAAAATTCATTACATTAGATTCCTAAAAATAAACACAATCTTGAATTCCCAAAGTGAAAACAAAAGCTAACTTCATTTCATTTCAAAGTTCAAATCAGGATCCTAAAAGAGCAAACTCAATCTTGAATGAAAAAGGGTAAAATACTTGCAAACATCTTTCAAAGAGATTTCTTTTTCTTTCTTTCAAAGAATGAACAAATCAAAATCCTAAAAATATGTGTGTCCAAGTCTTGATTTGAAAAACAATTAATCAATTTGGAAAGAAACTCTTCATGGTGTGCTTCTAAGAGTTTTTTTCAAATCTGCAAATCCCATTTAGACTAAGAGACATAAAACAAACTGAACTAGGACAAGTTCATTTGTTCTACTTCTAGCAAGGCCTGTCCAAAGAGAAAAGTTCTTCCTCTTTGGAGAATGACCTCAAACCAGTACTTGCACAACCGGTATAGAAATAAAGTGTTGAGCAAACTCTCACTTCATCCCCTCAAGCTCGGGCGATGCGTGTGGATGGTAGCCCAAGGTACATGAATATCCCTACTATTTTGGCATGGTCAACTAAAATCTTAAGTGAGTCACACTTGTACAAACCAATTTGGAGGAAACCATAGACCAAATTAGAAACTTATTAAACCAGAGGCTTCCTGATCTACTCCTGAAGGCATCAAAAGCTTTATGCAAGGACCGATCTAAGTGGCTTCCCAGATCACCTGAAGATTACTCACCATTTGTATCTCTTTCAGGGTACCAAGTTGTGGGAAAATATTTTTATACTAGCTTGTCTCTAGGTAGTCCTTTCTTGAAGCGTTTTTTGAAGTTCCAAACCTCAGTGCAAACATCTGTTAGAACATACACATTTTTTCAGAACACTATCAAAATTAGTAGTCATCATTTGCTTGTATCCCACAAATTTTCTTTGTCCTTTGTTGGGATTTCCTTCAGAATATCTCTTGGGTATTTTTTTCCTTTTCCATTGGAGACAAATCAAAATTGGAAGCCAAATTAGGAACCTATCAAAAATAGATCAAGTCATTCAGAAGCATTGATTCAATCCAATTGCTAAAATCTTTCCAAGCTATGCCTAATTCGATCAAGCACAAGAAAGCTAAGCTACCCAATTCCCAAGTCCATCAAGAGAAGACTATTGTATAAAGAGACCTAAAAGATCACCAACCTTCCCTAAAGGCAATCCAAGAAAAATAAAATTATCAAGAAAAATTCGACAATGTGGGTTATAACACAAGAGTGAAATAGTTTGTAGCCCAGTTCTAGGTCAATCGTTGCTATGTCAATCTAGAGAGTGAAGACTATTTTAGCCTACCACATATCCATCATTCCTTTAGGATCCCACAAATCCTATCTTAGAAACCTCGCATCCTAGATCATCCTTAGATTCATCATTGCTTCATCATCCATCCTTAGTTGCATCTTTATCATTTTTTTAGTTTCATTCTTGCATTATAGGTCATCTCCCTAGAGTACATCATAGATCATCCTTGCATATCAAATCATCCTTTAGGAAAAGCATCATCCAGTCATCCTCCATCATCCTCCACCACCAGCAAATCCAAAATCAAAATCCTTTCCTTATTCCATCATCCTTGATCCCAAATCCAAAATCCAATATCCAAGTCAGAATCCATCATCCTCAAACCAAATCCAGTGATCCATATCCATCCACTTTGTGTCATATCCTTTGAGTTTCTTCAAAACCTTATCCCAAATCATAAATCTCCACCCTTTGACTAAGAATTGTCTAGGGCATCCTATACTTGTCTTTGTAAACCTCATCATCTTGAGTAAGAGATTGGTGTGCATTGACAAGAATCTTGTCTTCTAAAGATCATCAATCTATCTTAGGTTGACAATCCTATCCTCATTGATCCTACATTAGGAAGCATCAACTCATTACCGACACTTAGTAATCCTCCACCATCCTCATCATCCAAAATCCCGCATCATCCTCAATCCAATCAAACATCCCACCATCTAATCATCATCCCACCATCCTTCAGTTGTTCCAAATCCTTGCATCATATCCTTAGGTTTTGCATAGTCTTATCCTAATACACCATCCTTAGGTTTCTTTAGATCTACATCCACCGCCCTTACATTTTTTAGGAAGCATCTTGCATCCACCCATCATCAGCATCTTCATCCTTATATCTGCATCCCATGCCTATTGAGACATGATCCAAGAAGAGAAGGAATATGGATCCCAACCTGGCCACTAGTTTATCCGATCCCAACAATCCTACCAGTGCGATGGTGACCTATAATCCACAAATCCCACAAGTTGAGAATGTGTGGGAAGATCTAACTAGAACTCCCATGTCATTCTTCATGGAAGCATTCATGAGCCATCCAGGGCATGCACAAATGGTAAGTGTAATCATTGATTAGAATTGACAAGCCATATTAGTGAACTTTCCACAAGAGAGTACTTCCATTCCACCACATCTCTAGCCCCTCATCCCCATAAAAACAATCCATATCCTAGTTGAAGCCTATACCCCCATCATCCAACAAATCCATGATTCTGACTTGCAAATATATTAGGTAGCCTCACCCATCCCCCATCTCTTGCAAAGAAGTTTCGCAAGTCCTACAATACAAACATCGCAATCCACTCCATTTTGCATCATGGGAATGCCACCATCATTTACAACATCTCAAGATGTCACTTAGGCCCAAAGCTTCGCACAAAACCAACCTCCACCTCCCATGCAAGCTACCACACAAGAACTTCCTCCACCTTCCATGAGCTAAGAAGCATCATCCTTTCCAAGGGCGATGTAATCATTCCCCTCTTTCACTCAGCAAGCTTTCGCATCAATACCATCCTTTCCAAGGGCAGTGCAACTATTTCCCTCTTTCACTTAGCAAGCCTCCACATCAGGACCATCCTTCCCATGGGGAACACAAGCATCTTCTTCCACCTCTCAACAAGGATTCACCCAAGCATACATTCCATCTCCACCTTTCATTGCTCACACACAAGCCTAGCAAACTACCTTCACAATGGGGATTCCCTTCACAAGCCCTCAAAATCTAGCATCTGCATTCCAAAATCCCATCATCACTTCCACATCCTCTGCATCGCAAGTCCCACCATGAACCAGCTACCGTTGGGGCCTCACCCAAGAAGAAATACATGCCTTGGGTATACCGACCCAAGCCCACATATCTATTCTGACAAACCAACAAGCCACTTTCCCCCAAGCAGCGCAAAAGGAACCATCACAACCTCCACTAGCTTCATCCTTTCCTTCATATATCAACAATTTATCTGTACCACCCACCACTTCTCAAATAGTTCCACCACCACAACATCAGAGTTCCACCCATCTTGCCAACTGCCTCACACAACCACCTCCTACCACCAGTTTCCAAATAGCCACTCTACCACTTAGTAATGCGAGAATGCATCCCACATACATTAGCCAAGCCCAAATCCAAGTGCATCAAGGCCAATCCTATCAATAAGATGCACCATTCCATCAACCTCCTTTGTAGTAGCAATACTTCCCAGCGCAATAGCAACAACATCCCATCATCCCCTAGTAGCAACAAGAAACACCATATATTCCACACCAATACACTCTCGCACCTCAACAACAGTATCCACCCAAGCAACCATCACCCCAAAATTCATTCCAATCCACCTATCTTGTTGGGAAATCTCAATATTTGACTCTACAATATCCTCCACAAAATCATCCTTACTCACCAGCACCATCAAATCCTTTCCCAATGAGAGTACCCACTCCAATGCCAATCAATATTGAATGGGAATAAATGAAGAACGCTCTCAAGGAGCTTAAAGCTAGAACATAGAGCAAGGCTTTCAAGTTTGATGAGGTTTGTCCCTATCCCTTTGAAAGATCAATCACATCAATCCCCTTTCCCAAACACTTTGAGACACCCAAGTTTGAAAAATATCATGGGAAAGGAGATCCAATTAGCCATGTCAAAGAGTTCTATATGGCTTGCCAAGAAGTGGCATACTGTGACAATTTCCTCATGTGCCTATTCCCCAAGAGCTTAGGAGGAACTGCTATAGAGTAGTTTTATAAGATACCCTATGGGACCATCACAACCTTTGTAGAACTCTC
Source organism: Chamaecyparis obtusa (assembly GCA_027943335.1). Lineage (NCBI taxonomy): Eukaryota > Viridiplantae > Streptophyta > Pinopsida > Cupressales > Cupressaceae > Chamaecyparis > Chamaecyparis obtusa. The sequence continues at coordinate 148,831 of BSBK01010451.1, read as the reverse complement.
TGAGAAGTGTATGCCCATAACATTGAGAATGAGTTGTCATTATTAGACCTTTGCAACTCAAAGAAGAAAGGAGGTGAGACCCTAGATGATTACTTTCAATGATCGCAGAACCTCACCAAAAGGTTATCATATCAACCACTAGAGAAACATCTCACCAAAATCTTCATCGATAACCTACATCCTAAACTATCCCATTTCATGAGGATGAATTGCATCCAAACCTATCAAGACATCAAAGGCAAAGGGATAGACATCAAGAGAGGCCTCTTAGATGAAGGCACCATCCGACACTACAAAGATGATTCACACAACAAGCCCAGTAATGAAAAACCTTGCTACTAGTATAGAAACAATAATGATGCCACTGATGGAGCCACCGACACTAAGCATGTCCAAATTGGTATGGCTAGTCCTACACCAACTCCTGTATATCAATAGAAACAACCTCAAATCAATCAGCAACCTATGCAGAATTATCAACAGCAAGAAAACCAAGAAAATAAGGCTAATGCCATATCATTTACCCCAAATTAGAACAAGCCTCGAGTCCAGAACCATCACTGATGTACCTTCACACCTCTTGGTGAACCATTGGATTTGATCTTTCATCGAATGGATAAAGCTAATCTAATTACCTATCCTCCAACTCAGCAATTCGATGATGCAAATCCCAAGCCAACATGGTACAAAGATCATGAATACTATGACTATCATCATGTTAAAGGACATGCTACTCTCAGATGCATGAAACTAAAGAACTATATCCAAGATCTCATTGATAGAAAAGAGATCCAAGTGGACACACCAACACAACCTTCACCTAATGCCAATCTGCAAATCTATCAGAACGTTTTCCCTCAACACAATGCTAGGAAGAACCAAGTCAATACCAATCCCCCACCCTAGAACTAAGGAAAAGGCAAGAAAGGAGAGCATGTTGACCATAAAGACTATACTACTACCCACATCAACTATGAATTTTTTTTGGATTCATAACCCAATTTGATCCCACCGTGAATGTCATCCATGTCAAAGGAGAAGACAGTCAGTGTGCAGTTACCATACAAAGAGGTCAGATATCTATCGTCAATGCTAATCCAATTCCTTCACACAATGCACAATATAACCTTCTAGAAATTCTTGGGAATACACCTACCCAAATCTTCATCCTCAACCTTCCCCGCACTTCACCCATCCGTCAAGAGATCCTCAACCAAGCCCTCCAAGAAGGACATGCCCCCACAAACATTAATACCATCCAATTTGAGAACCTTATGGGACATCTATCTACATCTTGTGCTCTTTCCTTCAAGCCTTCTGATATACTAGCTATTGAGCCTAACCACAATCTCCCTCTTTGTATCGCCATCATGGTCAGAGACTTTTCCATCAAATGGGTCATGATAGATAATGGCTCCACCCTAAATTTTTCTACCCTAAAATTCATCCAGCAAGTGGAATACACAGAGGTTGACATATCACACGATGTTATCACCATAAATTCATATGATAACTTGGAGCATAGCTTAGAAGGTACCATTCTTTTTCCAATCAAGTCAGGCCTAGCAATTCAAGACACCATTTGCCACTTTGTTGATCTAGAACTGCCGTATAACATCCTCCTCGGTTGACCATGGATCCATTCCATCAAATTCATGCCATCTACTTATCACTAGGTCCTCAAATTTTTGCATCAAGGCATTGAGATCACCATCCATGTACATCCCCAACCCTTCACATATTTTCATGTGTTGGAGGCTTCATTCCCCCATTATACTTATTGTCCTATAATCGACATTGGCACTTCAGTTGCCATCTCATCTTGATCCCATAGTGATCTAGAAACTATCTTAGTTTCCACCCTTTCTTTCATCAAGATCAACAACCAGGGATGTGGTGAGTACACCCTAAACAATGCATTTACAGTAGGGGCCCTCCCACTTGATCCACATACACAAGGGAACCCAAGCCACAAAAGAAAGCCTACTCCAGCTGATCATGAAATCAAGTAATTAGGGCCATTAAATTTTGACTCCCATGGCATCATAAACAGTCTCAAGATGGACCTTGACATCAATAGGTGGTTGTACAAAGATTCCCCACCTCTTGACACTGAGCTCCTCCAATACTTCAAGGAGAAATATGCTTCATTGCATAAATATTCTATAGAGAAATGGAAATAACAAGCCAGTGGTCTAGGACCACAAGAAAGTAGAAGCAAAGATCCAATCATAGCCTCGAAGAATCCAAAGCATCAAGGTCTTGGCTTTAATACCCCTCGCTTGTGCATACAAGAATCCAATACTGCGACTAGGGGTACTAATCCGCCCAATGTCACCCTCTTCAATTTCCATGAAGACCTTGTATAAATCAAAGACATTCCTGTAGAGGAAGAAAATAAATCCTACGATGACATCTTCGATGATGATACCCTCCTAGGCACTTCTATCCTCCATCAACTCTCCATTAATGTCATTGAACTTCCCCTCATCCATCATGAACTCATAGACTAGGATCAACCAAGTGTAACACATATTGATGAGTTCCAAAGCATATAAGTACTCCTCAAATTCATGGGAGCAACAGGCCAACAAATAGATCAAGAACAAGAATCAACCCATGTCTACAAGCTCAACCCTAAGGGCTACTTCAGGGAAGAGGCAATCTTTAGCTGCAAAATTGAAAAAGAAAAGAATGAGTCCTTATGTGACAACCCCTCTAGGGAACATTCTCACTCTAAAAATGAAAAAATAAAGGGTGTATCTTTTTGTGAAAACCTCTTTGATGTGCTAGAAGATGAAGACTTTCCTCTTCCTCCCATCCAGGACTATAGACCAGAGAAATCATCAATCATCATCGAGAAAACAAAGCCAGTCAACTTGGGCACTGAAGAATACCCAAGGATCACTTGCATCCCATCACCTTTGACTGAAGCAGAAGAAATGGCTTTCACAATGCTCCTCCAAGAAGCTACTATTAATTTTGCATGGTCATATGCACACATGCATGGGCTTGATCCAAATCTAGTTGTTCACAATCTTGCAGTGGACCCTAACGCCAAGCTAGTAAAGAAGAAGCTATGAAAAATGCATCCTAAAGTAGCCCTATTGGTAAAAGAAGAACTAGAGAATCTCTTACAAGAAAAAATCATCAGAGCTATTGACTATTCAGAGTGGATCTCCAACATGGTGCATGTCACTAAGCCTTCAGGAGAGATCATAATATGCATAGACTTCAAAGACTTGAACAAAGCATGTCTGAAAGATGATTTTCCCTTACCAAACATCGACATGATAGTAGATCTCATAGTAGGCCATGATATGTTTTGACTCATGGATGGCTTCTTAGGGTACAACCAGATCAGAATAACGGAGGAAGACCAACACAAAACAATGTTCACAACACCATGGGGTACCTTCTGCTACAATATGATTCCATTTGGGCTAAAGAATGGATGAGCCACCTATCATCGAGCAATGATGGATATCTTCCATAATATGATACACAAAAACCTGGAAGACTATGTGGATGATATATTTTCAAAATTAAAGACACAATGTGAACACCTTGACATCCTTGAAAGTGTGTTTGATCGTCTACATCATTATGGCCTAAAGCTAAATCCAAAGAAGTGTGTCTTCGATGTAACATTTGGCAACCTACTAGGCTTCATTGTATCATGATGCGGCATAGAAATTGACCCCAAAAAGGTCAAGGCTATAACAAAAATTCCTCCTCCCAGGATACTCAAGCAACTCAGAAATCTACAAGGAAAACTATAATCAGTGTGTCATTTCATATCACCATTCACAAACAATTGCCAACCTTTCACACACCTACTCTGCAAAGAAACAAGATTCAAATGGGATCCTATTTTCCAAAGAAGCTTTGAGAAGCTAAAATAATATCTGGCCAACTCTCCCATCCTAGTATTGCCAGTCTCAGGATGCCCTCTAATCCTATACATCTCTACAACCACTATAGCATTGGGGGCACTACTAGTACAAGTTGATGACAACAACAAAGAAAGAGCCATATATTATATTAGTTGAACTCTTGTCAAATATGAGCTTAATTATTCACCAATGGAGAAAGCATGCCTCACAGTGGTCTTCACCACTCAAAAGCTTTGACATTATATTCTTAGCCACACCATCAAGATCATCTCAAAGGTGGATTCACTGAAGTATCTTCTATCAAGGACAACACTATAGGCCAAATGGTGAAATGGGTCATGCTGCTAAGAGAGTTCAACATCTAGTACATAGACAGAAAAGAAATCAAAGGGATTTAATTGTTGATCAACTAGTAGAAGCACCACTAATAGATGCATATCCACTAATCATGGAATTTCCCGATGAGCATCTATGCATAATCAAATAACAACCAATATGGAAGCTATACTTTGATGGCTCCTACACATCACATGGATCAGGAATAGGAATCTTGTTTGTCACTCCTTAAGGTGACTACATCCCTAAATCATTCAAATTGGGATTCCCTTACACCAAAAACATTGAAAAATACAAGGAACTCATGTCAGGCCTCAAAATAGCTATCTAGTGGAATATCATAGAACTGCAAGTGTTTGGAGATTCTCACTTGATAATCAAACAAGTCCTAGATGAATTCAAAATGAAGGATGACAAGCTTCTACCCTACAAGGAATTGGTAGACAGATTGAAAGAGAACTTCCTGAGCCTACAGCTCATGCAGATACCAAGGCTTTAGAGCAAAGCTTCTGATGCAATGGAAACCATCATATCCTTATTGGAAATCCCTCGCGATTCATCACAATATGAATTCTTAGTTGAGAAGCTACACAGGTCTACTTATGAGAACGCTGATTCAGAAATGGTGTGCATCATGGTTGTTCCTCAGTCCCTATGGTACCATGACCTTCACACATATCTTAAAAATGGTATCATATCTCCCCATCTCACCAAGACCTAATGCCAAAACCCAAGTCATAGAGCTTCCCGCTACACTCTTGTAGCCAACACCCTTTATCATCGAGGATATCACAACATCCTCTCTAGATGTTTAGATTCAAACAAGGTCATCATGGCTTTATAAGAGGTGCATGTTGGAATTTGTGGTGCCCATACAAGTGGCATGGTCCTAGAAAAGAAGTTTCTTAGAGTTGGGTAATACTAGTCAACAATGGAGTATGATACCTATGAATTCATCAAGAAATGCCTACCATGTCAGTAGTATGTTAATATAATTCATGCTCCAACTCAAGACTTGTAGCCTATTGCACAACCTTGGCCATTTTCATGTTGGGGCTTCAACCTCATTGGGTTAATCACTCCCCTTTCCTTACACAAATATATCATAATGGCCACAAAATACTTTACAAAATACATTGAAGAGATTTTGCTCATCCTTACTATTGGCATTCAAATATCCAAGTTCATCCTCTACCACATCATTTTCTACTTCGGCATTCCTTCCACCATCTTCATAGATCATGACACACCTTTTGAAAACTAGCATGTGGATGATCTGTGTGCCAGACTCCACATCCACCATTGTTTCTCCAGCCCATACTTCTTTCAAGGAAATGGCCAAGTTGAGGCAACCAATAAAACCATCCTGAAAATCCTTAAGAAGGTTGTCAATGATTCTGGTCATGACTGGCACCTCCAAATAAATCCTGCCCTCTGGGCCTATCATACTTCTTATGGTAATCCCATAGGCACCACCCCATACTCCCTTTTATATGGTGCCAAATTTGTTCTACCCATCAAGGTCAAGCTCCCATCATTACATGTCTCCATGAAAAACTACATCACAGATGAAGACTACCACATGGCACGCCTCACACGGCTAGACCTGTTAGATGAAAAAATGCAAAAAGCATATGATCACCTAGCTATTTACCAAAATCAACTCAAAAGGAGTTATAACAAAAAGGTCCATCCAAGATAATTTCAAGTAGGTGACATGGTTCTCAAGGAAAATTAGAAAGTGCAAGCACATCGAGAGAAGAAAGGAAAGTTTGAGCCTACTTGGTTGGGCCCCTATGTTGTCAAAGCATACTTTGGCTCCAGAGCCTATTAGCTATCAACACCAAAAGGTGATCCCTTGAATGATCCTATCAACATCATACATGTGAAGAGGTTCTATGCTTGAACCAAATCCTATTAAATCCAGAAAATCCATAAAAATTGGAAAATCTAGAAAAATACAAAAAAAAACTTAACAAAGCAAAAAAGCAAAGAAAAATAATTGTCCAATGGTGAAAACTTGGCAATTCAAGTGCCTTGGACAAGTATGTTAGTGAAAAATTGGAAACATGCTCCATACATAGTGGAATGGGTCATTATCTATCAAACTCCCATCCCCCACCCATCCACAATGCCGGTCCCAAATCATTTTTATCCAATGCCCATCCCCACCACTAACCCATCAATCCCAAGGTGTTCTATCCTCAAGCCTATCGAATACAAGAACTCAGTTCCTATCCCCAATCCTGAGCTTCCTATATCTATCCTGTATAGCGAGATCTTTCTCTCCCAATCCTTGAGCTTTTGTAAATATCTATTGTACATATCTCCCTATTTGTTGTACATATCATTGCCTCTTGTTTTACATATCCTTGTCATTCCTGCAACCTCATTTGATCAAATATCTTGTCCCACCCATTCTTTTACTTCAGAAACATCTTTTGTCGACTATATTTGATCACATGATTATCCTTGACTCCTCATTTTCCAACAACACCACAACATTCTCCTGATCAAACGGGTCCTTGAGGATGTATCCTTCCTCCTGTCTGGCCTACTCTTCCATCAATCAAATTAGGTCTGTGTAGGATGTATCCTTCCTCACGTTCTGACCTAATCTTCCCCCCATCAATCAAATCAATCCTTCTCCTTGGCTAAGGACATTTTGTGGATTTTTCACTTTGCTTTTGGCTTTTTTCCTTTGGATCTTGTTTATCTTTTACAGCTTCTCATTGTTACTCTCCTCAAAGTCACCATGATCCTTTATATCATGGTGTGATGTGAATGAGAGCAATCTGGGGTAAGGTCTTTTGATCTTTTACTTTTGCATGTGATTTATTCAGACATGACCCTTGCACATTTCACTTGTAATCTTCTGGGTTACATGGTGCACTTGGGAATGGTAATTTTTTTGTGGTTTCTCTAGCATCGTTTCTACCATGCTTCTTCTGGATTCATGTGTGATGTTGAGGTAACCCTTCTGTGTCTTTTTTGTGTCAGTCCTATGCAATGCTAGTGACAAGGCCTTGTGTTCTTCGTAACCTTGGCAAGTCTCTCACATAGCTATATCAAACTAGGTTGTTCTCTCTACATTTACACAAGGAGTTCCCCAAATCCCCCTCATCCTGCATCATATAGATTAAATCTTGCATCTTTCATCCTTAATATAGCTTCATCGTGCATCTCATATCATATTGCATTCATCCATCTTTTCTCTTGGAAGGAGATCTATTTCTCCCCCCTTCCCGTATTTCCTCATCCTTTCCCTTCCTTTCTGTGTTCTTTTTTAGAAAATTCCATAACTTTTCCCCTTCATGTTACTTTCTCGAGGGGGCACAACCCCTTATCTTCTATTCTAGCTTGGGGCATCTTATTTTCTTGTCTTTGATGCCATGCCACTTGCGGCATCACATCAAAGAGGGGAAAAATGTAGACACCTTAAATCCCTTTGCCAAATAAAAATATTTTATTTTACAAAAACCCTTGATATTATCATCATTTATCAATTCATTAATTTTTTAATTAATTAACTAGTTTTTATTGTCATTATCCCTTCTCCTATTTTAATTAAAGGCATTTAATTAAAGAATCCCTCCCAAAAGCATTTGAATCCAATTTGAATGATTTTCCCTCCAATTTTTTAATTAATATTTAATAAATTGTGTCACAATCCTTAACTAAATTAAATATTTATTTGAACCCTAAACCTATCTACCCTTTCCTAATCCCATCCTAAACTTTCTTAGAGGGTGATTCCTAACCCTCTTAGTTTAAACCGTCATCCTTTGACTTCTGATCAACCCCCTCATTAATGAGCCTTACAGACTCATTAATGGACCCTTACATCTTCATTAATGGCTCTTACAACCTCTTAATGAAGCCTATGTCTCCTCTTCCACCATTGTTCCCTAAGCACACTTCCCTAGTGTTTCTCACACATGTGTGATCAACCCTTAACCCTTATCCCTTTGACCATACCTTTATCCATACCCCAAACTCTACCTCTAACCCTAACTCTGACCCTAACTCCCCTTTCTAACCCAAGCCCTTCATCAAATCCTATAAATAATCTTCATTACAAGAGAAATCAACCAATTTTCCTATTTCATATTAAGCATTGTTATCATGCTCATTTACATCTAGACTTAGCTTAAATTCTAGTTTTGTTAGATTTAGCTCATTTCTATGCTTTCATAACTCACATTAGTTTATATTAATAGATTAACATAGCTTAATTCATTTCTTTTCATATCATTTTCATCACATCACACTCATATTTGGTTAAAATCAACTTAGCATAAGCATTCTTGCACCAAATCTGCATTTTAGGTTCATTTGGTTCCTTGGGGCTCTAGGGGAAAATTAGGTTCACCATACCTGATTTTGTTCCACTATGGGGTATCCTTGGTCCCTAATGGATCATAAACCTTCCTAATCTTCATTGGGGACATGCTCCTAGTGTTTTGAGAGCACACCCACATCCCTAATCCGAGAGAAAATCAAACGGTGACAGGGTGCTCCCATTTAAGCTTTATCCGGGGTATCATGCAAATAGATTTACTATATGTTTAGTATATGCTTTTTAGGCTAATGTTTGAATGTCTATGCATGTTCTGAACATGTTAGGTTTGCACTGATCACAATAACATACCATTTACAACTAGTTAATAATTTATTATCATTAATTAATTATCATCAATTATAATTTATTAATTTGATATTGTTATCTATTATTTTATACATATTTGAATAAAAAGCTATTAATATATTTTCAATGAATAAAATTTTCATTCTAACCTTACGAGTTAATTCTAATTTTTAATTAGAAGCTTCTTCTCATTTATCCATTTAATGAATTTTAAAATATACAATTATTTTGTCACAAGTTAACTTTGTCTTATATTTAGAAACCTTTTCATATTTATGAATTTAAACATTTCATTTTCATGCTTCTAGGAGTTTGAGATGACAATTTTAAATTTCAATTGAGTTGACTTCACAATCTATCTAATTTACTCGAGTATTTAATTATATCCTCCATCCATTTTTTATTGGAAATTTTTTAAATACCTTTATCCTCTTATCATTTTGAATATCTCAAGACTCTGTGTAAATTTGTTTTTGATATTAGCAGCAGCAAAAACTAGGGTGTCATCCCATTATACAAATCTCCAAGGGAACTATCAACAAATAACCATTATTAGTACATAAACAATAAGGCAAAAAGAAGACAGACACCAAAACTTGCATCTATCAAGAACTAACCAACATCTACTACTACCAGAACAAAAAGCAATCTAGAGAACTATACTAACTAAATGAGCAAGAGTATAAAGAATTATAAAAGTTTAAATACTAAGGCACACAAGGCTAATCAAAATAGATTTTTTGTAAAAGCTAGAAATATCAGGATTAAACTTTAAGAAAAGGTCCAGGAGGCCACAAAAATCCAAGAAGCACCAAGAACTATAAGCCAACATCAATTTTTCTTTTTATTTGTGGGCTTGGACAACAGCATCTAAACCTAGTCTTCTCTTAGGAACTTGAAAAGTTCCTTGAAATCATCCTTCTCAACAACCTTCCCTCTTGCAACTTCTCCTATAGTAAACAAAGAGTAGTGGCTAAACTATGCATGACTTTGAGTGCAAAATGAGTGACATCCTGTAATCTTTTGTCAATATATGCGATGTCACAAATAATCTTCTGCATCCCTTTATCAATACTAGTAATATCAACTTTAATTTTCCCAATCTCACCCCTTGTAGCCTTCTTCACATTGTAATCATCCTCCACATTTTTTTATCCTTAACTTAAGTTGGGGAGGGAGAAATGGCCTTTGTTTTAGTATTCAGGTCAGGTTTAGCAGTGTGATTTTTTAGGCTTTTAGAGACATGAGTTGAAGAACTGGCATTAGCAAAAAGGGCCTCCTTGTTTGGGATTTGCTCCTTCTCACCCTTACTCTCAAAATCCTCTCAATCCTCAAAACTAGATTCCTCCTTTATATTTTTTCCTTTCCCAGTAGGTTTCTTTGCAAGCCTAGTCGAGCAACGCAGAGTGCTCGTTTCTTCCATGATTTCCACATCAGAATAAATCTATCAAAAATTAAATTTGGCCTTTTTAGGGTGGTTGACTTCTATACTAGGGTTTCTTCATGTGTTCTCCATAGTAACTTTCATTGAATCAGTGTTGGGGGAGGTATCTAGAGGTCCCTAAGGAGATTTAAGGCTAGGGTTTTTGAGGCAAAGCTTTCTACCAGGACCCAGGGTGGGTAAAACACTAGCTCAGGGAAGAGTGGGAGAAGCAGGGGTGGCATGGACAAAGATAACACATGGAGGCTATAACGCAAGGTGAAATTTGTACATCCTATAGATAAAACCCTTGTGCAAAATTGTGAATTTATTCCCTTGATTCTTTACTTCAGCAATTTCCTTAACATTAATACCCATATAATGTAGTAGAAAGAAAGGAATTGAAATGAGATCATGATTTCTAAGATGGTTAAGGAAGGGGAGGTGGTAGTTTTAATAAACCCCAAAATGACCTTCAAGTGTAAAATATTTCATGATAACAACACACACCTAGTCTCATGGTTTTAGGAGCTTCTTGTGGTTAAATCCACCTATACACTTGACAGGTTGTTCCTTCCCACAGAAGAGTTTGTTTAGGCTTGTGACATTCGAGCTATTTCTTATATTTTTCCATTTCCTCCCCTCAATAGAGAGTGTAGTCACTTGAGAAATTAATTCTTTATTCACCTCAAAGGTGATACCACCAATAGTGACCCTTATTTCATCCCAGGAAGAAACAAACTATCGGGACAAACTCTCGTTAAAACTAGTCATATTTTTCATGAATTGGTCGATTTATCCTTCCTTACACACAAACCATACAACAAGATTAATTTTGTAGTCATCAATCTTGTCGAGCTCAACACAAAGCCTATCTCTTCCCATGGTGTCCAATGCCAAGATTGTAATGGTAGCATAAGTGGTTTGAGGATTTTAAAAAAAGAGAGCATAGAGCAGAATAAGACAAAAATAAATGTCTAGATAGACTAGCACAACACTCCATAATAAAAGAAAGTAATAATTCATATTTTTATTACAAGTGATGCCACCATTTTCATTTTCAAAGATACCTTTGGTATATTCGAGTATTCCATCATCCATAAGCCAAGATGGATGGAAATATTTTTAGACCAGTTACCAAATTCAAGAAAATTTTGTGAATTAATGGAATCATTTTACCAAAAATCCCAACTAGCATACTTTGCCAAAAATTTGAATCGTGAATCAACCACCTCATATAGTCTTGGAAATAAAAGGGATGACATGGAGGAAAGTGTTGACCACATGAATGACCCAAAATCACATGTCTATAGAGCAACAACTCCAACTTCAAAGTCAAATTAGAAGTATCTTTTGAAAAGCCTAATATGGTCTTTAAATCTCCAAGACAAAGTAAAATAAACAACTTAAGAATCATTTTTTAACAGATCCAAAGGATCTCTCCCACCTTAAGAGGGCCTTTTTAATCTCTGGCAATGGATTTGTTATCAATAAACACAATGTTATATTTTTTGAGTTGCATTCATATTCCTAATAATAAAGTAGATGTATAACAAGATTGATCTAAGGTTTGTAAGAAGTTGAAGTATTGTATTTACTATATTTTTTTCATCAAAATTTTTTTGTGAACTTGATGTGAAAATGCTTACCCACTAATTTATCATGTTGTTCGCAAGATTTTTAATGTTTCTTGTTTTGTCAATTTTTTCTATTTTTTTTATTTTATTTTCAGAGATTTCATAAAAACATTTTGTTGAACCTAATGTGACCAAGCTAACCCACTAATTGATTATTTTGTTTGCAATCTTTTTAGTGTTTGGTTTCTTTTATTTAAAAGAAGTGATAGAAGCCTCCTAATGTGAAATAAATGACATGGTGTCATTTGAAAGAGATGAGAAACAAATTTTGATCTATAACATGTTAGACATATTGAGATGTTGCTATCATTATTGTCATTCACATTAAAAAATTCATACCAACTACCTGACGGTATTAGTTGGATAGTTGTGGTTATTGCTATGTTGTTGGTAAAGTATGTGTGGTTTTGGTTATATATAGAATAGGTTCAATACATACAATTTTGGTGCTCAGTGACAAGTGTACGTGATTCTATGTATGGATTACACCTCTTGGTATAGTCATCTACTTTCGGCGTATGGATTTGCATAGTATTTTTTGTTAGTACCTATTGATTGTTATGCTTAGAGTGTTGTTTCAGGTGTCTACGATATCTAGACTTTCTTGCAGTTCATCAAATAGTTTTGATTTAAAAGGTATATCATATTCTGGACAGGTTCTATCTAGTTTCATCTATTAGTGGTTTCAAATATTCTATTGATCAAGACATGGTCTTGGTTGTGGTGTTTCAATGGTTCCATAATTTTCCTATGTTTCGGTGAATGTAATATACATTTTATACATCTAAAGTGTGACCTATATTTAGGTCTCATGGTAATGTGTTGAAAATATTTTTTAAGTATGTCCTATATTTAGGATCAATGCTAATACATTAAATGTAATTGTAATATCTTTTTGAATTGATCCTGACACAATCTTTTGGTGTGGTCGACATTGTTGAGAAACATGTGTCTCAACCTTGTAAAGTTTTTCCAAATGATTCCAAAAATATTGTTGGTAGTTCTCCACTTGTTGGTGCCTTGGAAAAGGGTGTATAAGTTGTCAAAAGTATATTTCTCACTAGTATAATATATAGGGGGACCATTTTTAGAGCGTAGATGACACATTTCATGACTTTCATGAGGGTCAAAAATAGGGAACAAACTTTTAGACATGAGTACTATTTTTAACCTTGTTTTTTCTATCTTGGAAAATTAAATGTCAAGAATGGGCAATATGTGACATGGAGGTTTTTCCCATGGTATTTTAAAACCACAAGTGGTTTCCAAGTTGTGAAATGCCTATATAATGAGGGCTCGGGGAGGAGTTTGTATCATGGAGTTTTGTGTGTAAGGCTAGGTGCTAGAAGGATGCTAGTAATGTCTCTCCAAGCTTGAGTTGAGGTGATGCTCTTGTAACAACTTGCATTGCAAGTGTAATGTAATCATTTGTTGATTTGGTAATACATTATATAGGTTTTAGAGTGTGGTGTTTTTCTCTCGTAAGGGTTTTCCCCATGATAATCACTGTGTTATGTGTGTATATGTGGAAAAATGACCTGTGTGGAGAAAGAATAAACACTCAAATGTTAGTTGTACGTGTGCATCTTAAAGATCTTAAACTAACAAGAAAATTATGTTTAAACTCATTCCTACACTATTCTCCACATAACCTTAGATGATCATGAAGTAAGTGCACCTAATACTTTCTTGATTTGAGCTCTTAGAGAGGTTGTGGGTGTGCTCTCCCAACAAAAATATAGATCCCACTATGAATGCAAGGTAAACCAAATAAGGATTGAACTGCTCAAGGAGGATCTATGGAAGCAACCCTCAAGTACTCAATACAAGAAGCCAAAGAAGCTCAAGGATGATCTATGGAAGAAACCCTCAAGCTCAATTGCATGCAACTAACAAATAAAATGAAGCTAAAACATGAAATAAACTAAGTTATAGATCTTCAATGAAAATCTAAAAACTACCAAAAGGTTAGTAAAAGCTCTAAATGCAAGAAAGAAAACTAGCATTATAATTCTACATGCAAATGATGGATGATTTTCTCGAGGCAAGGGTCCTACTTATAAGATTTTGGATGGTTGGGGTGTGGTGGCATCTATGTGGAATCCACATAGGTGCCACCAAATAGACACATAAGCCTTGTAAAGTCTAAGACTTTGTCACACATGTGTGAGCAACTTGGGATGTGAAGGGTCAATGTGTACTCTAAGTACACATGTTTAAGTGTTTGTAAGAGATGTATACAAAAAAGTCCATTTTCATACTTTGGGTAAGTGTAAGAAGTGTCATAAAAAATTGTAAGAAGCCTTGTTTAGGCAATTTTTGGCAATTTTTGAAAAGGCAATTTTTAGAAATTTGCTCACACATGTGTGAGCAAATAATTAGGACTAATGGGTGTAGGAATCCAAAAATTAGCCTAACCTTAGTTAATTAGTAAGTAGACCTATTAGATAAAAAGAGATGTTTGTAGGATAGCATCTAGGTTAGGTTTAGGATTAAATTAAATGAAATTTAATTTAATCATGGTTTACTAGAAATAAAGCATGTGGAGAAATCAATAAATTAAAAATTTATTTAAAAGGAGAATAAGGAGAAACATGTATTAAATTTAATTTAATACATTAGGAGGGGTAGTTTTTAAATTTAATTTAAATAGTAGAATTAGTGAATTTATTTAATTAAATAAATAGATGAATTTAACAAATATAATTAATTAAAAATTAACTATAATATTATTTGGGGTCATTATTAAATTAAATTAAATTAATGTTAAATGTCTAAATTTAGGTGTCTACATTTTACCCATCTTTGATGTGGTGTCAAAAATGGTATCACATCAAAGAAAAGAAAACATAGTTGCCCCAAAGGAAAAACAGGACCTAAAAGGTGCACAGAGGAAAAGTCAGTAGGAGGATGTGCCCCATCAAGAAAATAGGCCAAAATAAATAATTTGGCCAATTTTTGCAAAAAATGATGGAAAAGACTTTGCATGACTTATTTGAAAAAAAGGGGAAAAACAAAAGGCAAAAAAAGAACCCTTTTTTGAAAAAGTGAAAAAAGAGCCCTTTATAAAAGGGCAAAAGGGGGAAAAGAATTCATTTTTACCCCAAGCGAGGAGAAAAGAGGAGAGGAGAAGAGAAGAAGATGGCAGGGCGACGAGACAAACTATAGCTAGGTGAGAGGGTGTGAGTCTACCGGCGAGCAGTGGATAGGGGGGATCTAGTGAGTGCACAAACTCTTCTTTGTGTGTCTATTTTAGCATTTGTGTAGATTTGTTGCATTTGAAAATATGGGTGGTAGTTTTGTAGACATAGGGAGAAAAGGCAGGGTGGAGATTCCACTTAGCACCTACCAATAGATGGGGTAGAGCTTTCGATAGGAAGCCCCATCCAGTGACAGACACCATGAAGCCACATGTCGGGAGATGGGAAGCTTCGTCCACCTATTGGCAGGTGGCTCTTCCCTCCCACAAACGGGGCACAACCACCGCCCATGAGTGGGGTGGGGTGACTTGGCCTCCTGTCCCTGGATGGGATGGGCAGTTCCCCTACCAGTAGGGGTAGAGCCACCATCCTCAGATGGGTGACTTCTCTGCCCAAGGTAGAGGAAGCCAGGGGCTAGTTGCCCCC
The DNA here is from genome assembly GCA_027943335.1 of Chamaecyparis obtusa. Classification (NCBI taxonomy): domain Eukaryota; kingdom Viridiplantae; phylum Streptophyta; class Pinopsida; order Cupressales; family Cupressaceae; genus Chamaecyparis; species Chamaecyparis obtusa. The sequence goes on along the minus strand of BSBK01010451.1, from coordinate 133,268 downwards.
CTATCCAAAAGGGAAATGAATAAAAGGGGGGATCCATGGGTAGTTGTCAAGGGGGTGGCAAGGGGAAACATGAGGATGGGGATTTGGCTATCTATCTAGGGGGAAGCACAGGATGGGAAAATTTTTCCGTCTATTAGGAGGGAGTGTGGGACAGGCAATTTGGGGTAAGACCGTGAACTTGGACTAGGACTAGGATGAGGATGGATATGTATGGTGGGTGGGAAAAGACAATAGATCAAAATCTTCTACCATAGTGCTTGAAATAGGTTTTTACCATGGTACTTGCCCAGAGTTCTTTTTTGCCAACTTTTCACTACTAGACAAATTTATTTCTCTCTTATTCTTTTTTACAAGGTGCCTATTTACCAAGTTTTCACCAAGACAATGATTTTTTCAGGAACATTTTCTGTTGTTTAGATTTTTTTTTATTTTCTAATTTTTATTATTTTTTGAGGATCTTTTCTAATTTTTAGGATTTTGTTTAGGATTTTTTCTTATTTTTAGGATTTTGTTCATGACTTTTTCTTTAGATGCATAATATTTATAGGATCGGGGAGTGGATCTCCCTTAGGTTTTTCAATACGACGTGCATCAAAACCAAACTTGGCAATAACAACAAATGGGCCTAGCTAATTAGGTTTGAACTTTCCATTCTTTTCTTGGCTCTGGAGATACTTCATGTTGTATTGCAGGACCAAATCATCAACATCAAACTCACGAGGTTTGATCTTGTTATTGAAATTTAAGCGTAGGTTATTTTTATACATGTAGAGGTGGTTAAGGGCATTAAGGGGGCTCTCGTCTAGGAATTGCATCTCTTGAAAGTAGGAAACTTGGTATTCTTCTTCGGACATCAAGTTCTTGAAAGAAATCTCGAGGGAAGGGAGCACAATTTCAATGAGAAGGACAAACTCAGAACCATAGAAGAGGGTGAATAGAGTGGCACCAGTGGGTGTATGGATGGAGGTACGATAGGCCCAGAGGGAAGGATTGAGTCATAGGTGCTAATCACGGCAAGTGTCATCGATAGTCTTCTTGAGGATTTTTAATATGGTTTTATTTGTAGCCTCAACTTGACCATTGCCCCGTGGGAAGTATTTGGATGAGCAATGTTGGGTAATGCCAAATTTATTACAAAGGTCAGAGACATCCTTATTCTTGAAAGGGATTCCATTATCAATATGGAGATCTTTTGGGATGTCATAGTGACAAATGATATAATTTAGAATAAATTTGGAAATTTTCTTACCAGTAGTGTAGGTGAGGGGGATGGCTTCAACCCATTTAGTAAAGTACTCAGTGAAAGCTAGGATATACTTGTGACCACTGGAAGAGTTAGGGAATATTTGGCCCACAAGATCAAAGCCCCAATGGGAGAAAGGCCAAGGTGTGATGGTGGGTTGGAGGGATTGAGTAGGAGCATGTATCAAATTATTATGCTACTGATAGGCAACACATTTCTTTACAAAGTGATATGCATCCTGCTCCATTGTCGACTAATAGTATTTAGGCATAACAAATTCTTTACTAATGTAAGGCCACTGGAATGGGCTCCATAGATTCCTTGATGTATTTCTTCCAAAAAAAAATGTGCTTCCTCCAAATTCAGACATTGAAGAAGAGTTCCATCAAAGTGTTTTTGAAATAGCATGTCTCCAAGGATTGTGTAACGAGATGTATGACAGATGAAGATTTAATGTTAGGTGTAAGGGTGAGAGGAATAGTCTTATCATGAAGGTAGGTTAGGATTTCTTGATACCAAGGTTATTCGGAACCAATAATTTCACACACCATCTTAGAATTCAGCTGGTCATAGGTAGGGACCATGAGATTCTCAACAATAAATTCGCAGTGTGTGCTTCTCTCTAGCATGGATATCAAGAAAGAAATGGTAGCCATTGCATAGGATTTTTTATTATTTTATGTGGGGATCTGCTAGAAAATGATGCTTGCAAAATATTTCTTGAGATCTTAGACCATGTATCGGTAAGGGAGCAACTTATCATCCTTTGTGTGAAATTCATCATTTACTTGCTTCATAGCCAATTGGGAAACACCAAAAACAAGTAAAATTGTGATCTTCCATATGAAAACTTGACAAAGTCTTGTGACCAAGGCCTCATATTTTGATATGTTATTTTTATAGGAAAATGTCAATTTGTATGATGTAGGGATGAAATCCCCTTGTGGTGTAAGAAATAGAATACCTGCCCCCAATCCTTTCTAAGTGAAAGATCCATCAAAGTAGAGCTTCCAATTAATGTTAGGGGTGACAGTCATGAAGGTTTCATCAGAAAAGTTTGTGACAATAGGATGATCTCCTAGAATAGGACCATCTGCAAGTTGATCATTGATTTATTTTCCTTTGATTTCCTTGTGTTCTGTGTACACAATATCAAATTCACTAAGTATGTAATGATGTATCTTATGTGTACAAAAAACTACAGTAAGGAAAGCTCTCTCAATAGTTATATAGTTGATCTCATAACCTACTAAAGTTATGCTAAGATAGTATATGGCACACTCTTTTCCATTGTCATCTAGCTATGCTAGGAGAGCACCTAGTGCTATTGTAGTTGTTGAAATGTAGAGTATCATAGGATGAATAGGAACAAGAGGTACCAACACTGGTTAATTAGCTATATATGCTTTGAGTTTTTCAAAGGCCTTTTGACACAAGAAATCCCAAATGAATTTGATATCTTTTCTTAGCAGGTGGGAGAAATGATGCACTTTATCTACCAATTTTGACACAAATATTTGGATGGATTGAAGTCTCCCTTGTAAGCTACGTAGTTATTTTAGGGTCTTTGGAGGTGACATCTCCAAAATGGCTTTCACCTTCTTAGGATCCACTTATATTCCTCTATGAAATATATGTTGGCAAAATGGTCAGCACTCCCCTTGAGATTCGTGACATGGTTTAACTGCCTCATGTGTCTTCTATAAGTCTAGTGGTTGTATTGGGCATTAAGAGGTTGATGTTTTGGTGCAACAAAAACCATTACTTGTAACAAGTGGTATCAGAGCTTGGTCACAGGTTTGAATCCCCTTGGGTAACATTGAGGGGGGAGATTGTTGTAAAAATGGTCAGTGCTCCCCTCAGGATTTGGGAAATGGCTTAACTACCTCTTGTTTCTTCTATAAGTCTAGCGGTTGTATTAGGCATTAACAGGTCAATCTTTTGGTGCAACAACAACCACTACTTGTAGCAAGACAATGTAGCCTAACAAATTTCATGATTATACACCAAAGAAACATTTCTTGGGATTTAGCTAAACCTTGTACTTCTCCAATCTATCAAATATTGTGGTAAGGATAGAAATGTTTGATTCTCATACCTTGGATTTTCCTAAGATATCATCCACATAATCTTATATAATCACATGAAGAAGGTCATGGAAGATAGTGGTCATGGTTCTCTGCTAAGTGATGCTTGCATTATTGAGATCGAAGGGCATGACCTAGCAATAGAATGTACCCCAAGATGTGGTGAATGCAGTTTTTTTATGGTCCTCCATTGCTATACAAATCTGATTGTATCCATAAAATCCATCCATGAGGGACAACATCTCATGTCCAATAGTCAAATTCACAATGATGTCAATATTAGGAAGTGGAAAATCATCCTTAGGACAGGCGAGATTAATGTCTTTGAAATCAGTACAGATCCAGATATCCCTAGAGGGTTTACCTACTAGTACAATGTTGGAGACTCACACAAGATAATCTATGGGTTTGGTGAATTCTACTTCAAGAATCTTTTGTAGTTCAGTTTTGACCAAGAGTACCACTTGTAGATGCATCTTGCATAATTTATGCTTCACATGTTTTATTTTTAGATCTACAACAAGATGGTGTACAACTAGATTAGTATCAAACCCAGGCATATCCTTGTAAGTCCATCCAAAGTTAATGTGTGATTTCTTAAAAAATGTAATCATGGTTTCTTTTTCTTTCTCATCAAGGGAAGCTACAATGTAAGTGATCTTTGGATCTTCTTCAGTACCAAGATTAACTACACCTGTATCTTCTATGAGGATATAATATTTCTCTAGTGGTAATGACATGAAAGTCAAGTCAACATACCCCTCCTCTAGCACCTAAAAAAGGTTTTCTCTAGAGGACATGTCTTTTATTTTATCTTTTTCTTCATCCAATGGTGCCTCAAAAATGTTTTCACCCAAGCATTTTTTATCATTTTTTGGATTTTCTTCTTCTTCACTTTTGTGACTAAGGGAATTGACTTGGCTACCGAAGTAGGCTTTCTCTTTATAGTAGATCCAATGCTCATTTTCTTGGAGATTTCATATTTTGAAAAGTGCTACAACTACCTCACCTGAATCGTATATGTCTAAGGCAGATGGTGAATCTTGTTGGTCCCAATTGATTAGCTCAGGGTTGGTAAGGGGAATTTTAGGTGAGGAAAGTTATGATTGGGTGATGTGAAGGATATAGATGTCAAGATCATCTTCAATGTACTAGAAAAGGGACTTCAAAAAAATCTGCCTCGGTGTCTGAATCAGATTCAATCACACAATAATTCTCAAAAAAAGTTTTCTTAGTCTCTATAGAACCCAATCATTTTCTACGAGGATATCTAGTTGCTTTGATGATAGTTTTCCTGCAAGTTTTTTTTTCTCCTAGGATGATATCCCATGCTTTCAACAATGGGAGTGTCCTTAACATATTTCCCCTTAGGTATATCCATAGGTTTATATTCCTCATCATCAAATAGCTAGGATAGGACATTATGATCCATGTGTTCATCTGAAAAGGATCCCCAATGTTCAAATGTTGTTTGTTCCCATTTCATGATTTCCTTATCTCCCTTAGGGAAGATTTGTGATGGTTTACCATAAGCTTTAGGGAAAAGGGGGAGTTGACCAATGAACATGGCATTTTCAAACTTATATTCCACCATACCTTAATCTATAAAACAAAACTTCTTTTCATACTTAACATTCTTCTCCTAAGTAAATGTTTCATTTCCTTTAGCTTGGCTAGACATCTTTCCTTTATCTTCACAAGATATGGATTGGATGGGAGTTTCTTATGTGATAGGATGGACATACTCATTTAGTGGACAATAGTTTGATTTCTTAGCTTTCAGTCCTTTGCAATATTGGAAGGGTTCATGGTCTCCAGGCATTGTTATCTCACCTCCATGGTGTGGGAACTTTAAACATTGATGAAATGTAGATGGGATACCTAAGATAGCATGTATCCACGATCCACCCAAAAGGATATTATAGGGTAGATCTAAGTCAAGAACCTGACAAACTATTTCAATGAGGGTTGGGCCCACTTGTAAGGGGTGTGTAATGAGACCTTTACTCACCTTTTCTATATCATCATATTCTTTTATTATGATTCTTTTATTTACATCAATAAGGTCTTCAGAAAGACCTATGTTGTGGATCATACTTAAAGTACACCAATTCAGATTGGATCCATTGTCTATGAGGACTCTTTTGATTTGGGTATTATGGATGGTCACTTGGATATGGAGGGGTTTATTGTGGTGAGGATCGGGACCTTGGAAATATTTGTCAGTAAACACCAGGTATTGTTGGGCAGCTAATTTTATGATCATTTCTTGAAACTAGGATGCATTCATATTTTTAGGGACACAGGACTCATTCAAGGTGTTTTCAAGGACCTCTTTGTGGATAGGGGATGTATGTAGAAGCTATAGGATGGATATCTGTGCAAGAGTCTTCTTTAACTAAGAAACAAGGTCATAATGTGACATAAGTCATGGCGATGTGTATGGTGCAGTAGGTAGATCTCTAAAAGGTGGATTTGCAGTAGCTTGTACAGTGACTCGAGGACAACGGGTGGTGACATTGTAATCAAAACTCTTTAGGGTCAACATGTTTACATGAGCTTTAGTTTGTTCGATGCGGCCACATACTGAGTCAAAACCACAGACATTATTTTCTTCTAGGTTATCACAAGTGTGTTCATCTCCTGAGATCTTGTTTATAGTGTAATCATAGGAAAATCCTTTGGATGAAAGGCCATTATTTTGATTGTGCTCTAGAAAAGGCTTAGAATACATTTTAAATTGGGCACTGGACGTAAAGGCATTTTGACCTTCTATTTCAATTTTTCCATCATCAACCAAATCTTGAACAAAATGGCAAAATTTCATGGATTTCTTGATTTCATGCCCTTTTATGCAATAATAATCGTAGTATTCATTATCCTTATACTAGTTTGGTTTTGTTTTATTATCATCGAAAGGTCTTTTATTAGGATAGACCATCATCTCCTTATCAACTAAATGTCAAAAGATGACATTAAAGGAGTCTAATAGCTTTGTGAATTATCTTTGTTACTTTGGTCTATGTTGTTTCCATTATAACGTGAGAATAGGGAACCATGATAACCAGATCCTTGATTCTAATTTTGATTCTAATTATTTTGATTGGTCTGATTACCTTGATTATTCTGGTTATTGTTCTAATTGTGGTTATTTTGATCATCATTATTATGATTGTCTTGATTGTTATTATTGATGCTTGATCATTTTGTACATTCTTAGCATCTACCACTCCATCATTAACAACACCATTATTCTTGGACTAGAATTAGGGTTTATCATTAGTGTTGTTAGATGAATTAGAGGGATAATGTTTAATGGCTCCTTTCATCAAAAGTCCATCTTCGAATAGATTTTTCCTTTTTAATGAGTGCCTCAAATGAATCTAGGGCAGCCATTTTCATTGGGAATGACATTTATGTGACTTGATTCTTACTAAAAATATCAATGAGGTGTGTGTTAGCACTATTCTAAAAAATTTCATCCTCATGCTAAAATTTTTGAAAAATTGGTTTTAAACCTAGCAGTAGGTGTTATGATGGAAACCCTAGCTAGTCTTAGCATTGATATGTTTGAGCATTACCTTTTTGGCTAATTAAAATTTCCAAATAGACATGTGTAGTTTTGACCCCTTTTAAAGTGACCACTCTATATGTTATACTACTAGGTTGTTGAATGGGGTCCCTTTTTAATATTTATTTCAAAGCCTAAGTTTCTCGTTAATATTTCCAAGTGACTAACCTTTTGAAATGAGTGGTTGTCATTAAAACTTGAGTTCCTGGTTGTCATTAAATCAGAATTTCTGACATATGATTTAGTGATGGGTTGACATCTGTCTCAACGGGCCCATCTTTGGTGTTGCGCTGATGATTAAATAGTGGAATAAATCAACAAATGTCATTATACCGTTGCGTCAAGTTGACTTCTTTTTAAGCTTTGCAGTTTAGCGACGGGCGTCTGATCAATTTTTTGCTGACAAAGGTAGGTTCTAGCTTGTCAATCTCTATGGTGATTCTCTCATGTTGAAACTTGTCTTAAGTGACGTAGTAGCTATGGGGTCAGACTTTTTCAAAGGATAAAGCTCAGATTAATCTTACGGTTGTTGATATACCACTGGGATAAGATGCATGATTTTTAAGGCCTATGGTATAGCAATGACCATTTGATCTTGTTTATAGGATGTGGACTGAAAAGTGGGTCCTCAGTCGCCAGGTCACGCTAACATTTTTGTCTTTGATTGGCTAAAAGCAGGAGGTGACCTGTCAACTATCAGTATGTTTGACACCAAGGAAGAAGTTAGGGTCCCACCTGTTGATTTATGAAATGTGGTATTGGTTGATTTGATGAAAGGATTCATAAAGTAAAAGTGGCTAAACTTTCCAAATTTACGATGATCATCCGATTAAGCTACATCAACGATTGTCGCTATGTCTCAACCAAGTAACCCTGACATGTTTCTGTTAGTGCTTTAGGGACAAGTAGACACCTATCCGCCCCAATCAAAGCCAAAGATAATTTCAAGTTTTATGCACATGCTATTTTTGACATGTTCTCATTGGTCGAGAAATGATCTAGGGAAAAGTAACATAGGGTTACGCTGCTGAACTTGTTAACTGTCTGATGCATCAAAAAGTAGAAAGGATCGACGGTTCAAATTTGAATTCTCACTTTGTGACATTGCTAGTGTCCTGTGAATGTTGAGGCTGCCAGTTTTCAGTAACGAAAAACTTAATGAGCTTTCTGCGGATGAATTGCAAATGGTTGGCAAGATATTATATACCCCAATTTGATTATTGCATTCTTTACCTCTTTTATAAGCGTCTTGGAAAAATGGATTATTTTCTGGAGTGATATCAAGAAAATTTTTGTAGGTGCCTGGTAGGTCATATTTCTGACTCAAGAATTGTTTGAGGCTTCGAGGAAATTGTAAAGGAATTGTGTTAGCTAGTAATATTCAAGGTTTTCTCTGGCATTTGTGCATTGCTTTGAAAGCCCTAATTAAAATGCCACCAAAGAGGGGGTTGTCTGGGAAAATAGAGTACAAAGATAGGGGTGGTTTTGAAGACTTGATGCAATTGCTCACGCATTCAGACAATGGGGCAACAAGAGTGAAGGAATTAGTCCCAAGAAACCCTAGCGATTATGTAAATAGAGGGCTCCATGACAGAGGAAATTGGATGAGGTATGCTAGGGTGGGAGAGGATCACAATGGTCTTATTTTGTTTAGGTCAGCGTATTCACAGAGGAATTCATGTGCCCCCCTTAGTAATATTTGGAAATTTGATATAGGGAAGTTGGTTGTCCCTGGAGTATTTATGGATGCAGAATTGCTGATTCAAATTGCTAAGTGTTATGATCCTGTAACTAAATCCATCAAGGATGTGAATGGAAATGACCTAATCAACATTAAAGAAGATGAGATCAGGGAGGTATTCTCATTAAATGACCCTTTTATTGGGTTAGAAAAGATAGATTTTAATGAGTTCACTAAGGTATATGAAGCTCAGAAAGATTATTTAAGGACAGGGCCTCTTAGGGATTTTCTGGACCAAATTGGATCAATGTGTGTTATTAGCCCACATACACTAGAGCCTTTTAGGTTGGATTTGTTCAGTAAACATGCACAAGGTTTTTATAAGTCTCTAACTCTAATCCTAGGGCATGATGAAGCCACTCATATGCCTGTTCCATATATGTTTATGATGGTGCAGTCTCTGCATCCCCAATTGGCACTAATATTTGACTTTGCCTCTCACTTGGCTGACCTAATCCATGAGGGATTGATGGGAATAAAAAATATGAAGGTTAGTAGGCCCTTTGGGTGGTACTCTATGTTGATGCATATGTTCTTGTATAATGGTGAGCAATTTTTCAGTTCAACAGTCAACATTGTCAAATAGAGGAATGGGGAAACTCTCCCAGTTTAGCTATGGACCACAGATTTGTCATGGGATAGAATTGATGCTAGTTTTATTGTATTTGATAGAGATTTTTCCTCAAGGCTTAGAACAGTGCTATTTTTTGACAATCCAAGAATCCCAAGAGAATTGTTAAGATTGATTAGACCAAAGGAATACTGTCAGGACACTACCATAGTTCATAATTTTGGTGATATTATATTGTATCCCATTCCTATAGTTTTTCGAATATATGGTTGCAAGAAGGCACCATACATTTTGCCCAATCAAGTTCCACTAAAGATAGGATATGCAAAAATTTTAAGCCAAATTGGTGACCTACAGGAAACTACTCTCATTGGTAAAGGAAGAGGGACTTTCTTTCCAGATATCACAATTGCACATCAATATGTTATCACTAAAGGAGGGTTGGGTTTATTTAAACCAAGTCTTGCAACCCTACAAGATGCCTACAGTTGCAGATAGATGTGCAGACAATGAGGGTTTCTTGTTAGGAATGTTTAGGGAAAAAATAAGATGTGCTCTTATGGAGCACCAATTCTATTTTCCTAAGGACATAATAAGGAATGAGTTTGACCTCCAAACTCAAGAAATTAAGGAGAAATGGATAATCTACAAGAAGACTGTAGACTTTATCAGGAATTTTGATAAAACTTATGACCCATTGAAAGGTTTTGAGCCATGGGCTAGAAAGGTAGATGCTCTTATGGAGCATTTCAAAGGGATCATCCATGCAGTGAATGAGAAAAGAGTTGTGGTAAGCAAGACAGACCCTGAGAGAGCTAGGCAGATTTTAAGCCAACCAAGATATACAAAGTTGACCCCAAGGGGAGTTTATATTGTACAAAAGAGAAGTGGTTATACTATTCTTCTACCAACACAGTAGAGAGATGAGAGTCTTCCTTCTACTTCAAGAGGAAAGATGCCTATGGATGATCAAACAATGCAAGGACCCTCTCCTAAGAGGAAAAAGCAAGAGGAATCAAGGCCAGAACAAAATGTTTATTCTCCTTCTCAATCCCCCTTACACTTAGATGAACATGGCGTAGCTAAAAATTTAGTACAAATGAGGAATGAGGGAAATATTTTCATTTCCAATGATGAATTATAGGAGGGAATGCCAGAGGCACCCAAAGAAATAGCAATGGATCTAACCATTGTAGAGTTTGAGGGTAAGAAAATTGACCCTATTTTGAAAAAGGCTAGTGATTCTTTTGTCACTAATGACAAGTTTGTAAAGACTAGGGCATTCATTCAATTCTTATGGAGAATGAAAATAGGCCAATCTAGAGAAATTTGTGAAAAGAAAAAAGAAGAGTTCCCATATAGGGACATAATAGAGATTGAAAATGAAACCAAGGGGGAGATGATGAAGTAGTTTGAAAAGGTCACCCCTGAGGAGGGAAGGGCTATGGTCCATACTACAGGGGTGTTGATTCTTCTAGAATGGGATATTGCAGATGCAATAATTTTTTATCAAGTCAGGAAGAGTAAGATAAAGACCCTCACTACTGCAGAACAAGCACAACAAGCTGAGAGAGGCATTTCTTTTTCAGATGATCATGCTACCCTAGTTATGTGGTCCCTTAAGAGGGAAGAAAACAAATGAAAAAGAGAGGATCTCTCTTCAAAGTATGTCAGAAATTTGTTAGTACAATGAGTAGGTGAGACTTCTGGTGTAGAGCCTTCAAACCTCATTTTAGAAACTGCCAAATTTAATGTTAAGGTGGAAGAAAAGGATGCAGAAGAGAAAGAAGAGCTAAGACTTAAGTTTGAAACTGTACTTAAGTCCTATAATGAGCTTAAGATAGAGTTGATTCAGAAGGACAAGTTGATTGCTAAATTTTTAGGACCACAGGATCGCAGGTGACCCCAATTAATGATAGCTAATAAACCTGCAATGGCTTCTTCATCAAGCCCTATCATTGAATTTCCACCTTCACCATACCCAGAGACAAACCTAGATGCAAGGCTCAGCTAGGAGAAGCAATAGTTTCTTGAAGAAACAAATCATTTTAAAAGAAAAAGGGAAGAATTAAGAAGATGAGGGAAGAACATTTGAAAGATAAGAGCTTGTTAGAGCAGAAATATGAAGAAAAGGTAATAGAGGTTGTGATGCAATTTGCTACAAATCTGAATCCCATAGTTTTGTTTGACCATGCTAGGAGGCTAAGAATATTGCTTACATCATTAGATAAGCATAGGAGTGAGTTTGGACCGATCTTCAAAAAATGGATTGAGAGATCTCCGAATGTGAGATTATTCAGATGGTTGTCCAAGTCTCAAAATGCTCCTGACCCTTTGATCAAACCATTGCATCAGAATGTGAAAAGGCTTGTAGAGCATGATATAATTTTGGGTGATATTGAGAGAAAATCAAATTTCCTAAAGAAAGAATTGACACTCCCCAGCTGTGATTTGATACTAGGAGTTTTTAAGAAAAATGGTGAACTTAAGGAATTGATCAAGTGGAGAGCACATATAGATGATGCTTTTTCTGCCAGAATGACTAGCATTTTGACTTTAGAAAATAATTTATTTTTTATACATACTATTGAGACATTAATTTTTGGCAAATCCAAATTTGATTTCATTCAATGAGAAATGAATCAGCTGGAGAACAAATGGGAATAGTTATCTAGAAAAAATGCAGAGTTTGCAAATTTTGAGTTCCCAAGTGAAGAGGTGTATAATAGGTGGAGGTATCAGTACATACCTCATGCAGGAAAAGTAAATTGTCCACCTACCTCTTAAGACAAATGAAGATTGTAACCTTTTGAGTCATGTAGGTTGTTGAGATGTAGAGAGGTATTTATTGCAGGAATGACAGCGAAGATATGGCAATCAGATTTGTGGGAAGAAGTTGACGATAGAATTGAAGATATAAAGCAAGGCGTCTCATCTACAAATATCTCACCAATTTTGATTGATGCATTTATTGTAAACCTAGTAGGGTTGTAAAAATTTTTAGGTTAAAGTTTTGTAAGCCCTAGAATGATCGGTAGCTTGTTGCACTTCCTTGTATATAAAGGATTTTTCATGATCACTCTAGGCATTGAGAGTTTAGGTGTTGAGAAGATAGAAATTTTGAAACCCTAACCCTCAGTTGAGGATTGTAACATTTTGTATTATTTCTTATCAAGCAATAGAGAAGAAGTACAGGTTGCTACTGCTATCTTGCAAGCTTACTATTCAAAATATGATGTATACAAACTATCAAGGTTATGCTTAATAAAAATCTCAAATCTTTGTCTCTCCTTTGTATTCATTTTGTGAATCTTTAAATCTTTCAGAGATTTATATGTATGTATTTGGCTTTGAGTTCTAATTTAGGGCTAGATTAAATATTGCTCAGGGTGGGATGTATGTTCACTGAATTTATTTGATGATTTTCTATAAGTAGGAAAGAGTTGGGGTGTTTGTATTTATGGTCAAAAGCCAATTATTCTTAAAACATCTTTGTATTCATTCCGTCTTCTAATATTTTTTCCCAATAGATAAGGCACTGGCCGGTGTTTTCCTATCTATGCTTTATGGGAAATGATTGAAATCATTATCATCATACATATAAATCAATACGATTCATTTTACTTTTATTTACATATATAGTAGTTATGCCCAGTGATGGAGAGTCAATGAATAGTAGGTTGTTATTTTGTACTTTCTCACTATTATCTATTGTGAGATCTAGTATTGAGTAAGGAATAGAGTTGTATCTATTGGATTAGGTGTACCCACCTTGGTTTTGCATAGCCAGAAGTGAAGAGGGCAGTCTTGTCCCTATAGTTGGTCCAATTACTTATAGATTTCCCACATTTGGAGTTAACCCCTCAGTCATAAGTATACTAGTGTCTCTTGGAGTGTAAAATCTTTTGAAGAACCAACAAGATGGTGACTCTGCTGGGGATGTTGTAAGATTCATGTAAAATAACATAGGTACAAGTTGAGCTAGACTCCTGGCTTGCTTATTTTTAAAGCCAGTTGGTTACCTTTGAACACAGAGTTGATTCCTTTTCAAAATTTTATCTACCCTTCCTATTTGTTTAAAATCATAGAAAACTCCATTTGGCTTGGGGAGCGACTCTAAAATATCTCTGTAACTAGTGCTAAATAAGGTGTTACTATATCACAATGATTTTAAAAAATACAAGGTCTTGGAGGAAGGAACACCCAGAAGAAAATTTGCAGGGTGAGCCCCCAGCTACATCTAGACGAGGTCAGATCAAGAGAGAAAAAAGTACTAATGACATGTCCTTCACTTGGAAGCAAAAAGGAAACTCAAGACAAGAAATCCTTGCTCCTCTCAGTCAGGAGGGAAATGCCTTAGAATATGAAGAGGTTGTTGATCTAGGTTTAAATCAGTATGAGGATTATTACTCCCCTACAAAAAGAGAGGGTGAAAAGTTGCCTCATAATAGGAAAATAATCCCTAACAAATGATATGGAGGGGAGAGGAGATCTAGAAGTAAGAGTAGAAATAGATAAGATTTTGTCCCTCCTTTCACCCTTGGTTCATCGTTACCCCAAGGCCTCCATGAATCTCAGGATCAACAAGAGGAGCCTCAAACATAGCAGGTTGAATCTGAAACAACTTTACTTAATTTTGAGGAGATCTTTGAAGAAGTACATGAATTAGAAAGAAAAATTCATGAACAAGCAACTATTAGGTAGAAGAGAGAAAAGGAAAGAGAAGAAAAAATTAGGCATGCCATGATAAGGGCTGACCAGTTGAAAAGACAACTACTAAATTTAGAAGCCATAAATTATGTTCCCATTCCTGAACAAACAAATGAGTAGCCCATTGTCCAACAAGTATTTGAAACAAGGAATCCCAGGGATAAAGGAAAGCAGAAAGTAGTGGGCATTTCAATTAATGAGCCTGTAGGCCCTAAATTTCCCACAGATTTAGCTTTAAAGTTAGGAGCAGACCTTGAGAATGCAAGAGGGAACAAGAATTGCTAGCCAAAGAATTGGAGAAAGAAGAATTGGAAGCTTTAGCACTAGAAATGAGAAAGAAGATAGACTTTCTTAGACAGTCTGCAGGACCCACTAACTTTTCTAATTCTACTGTGACACAAGGAGGAAATTTTTCAAATATGGCTAATTAGACAATGGGTGTTCCCCCACCAGGAGGGCTCAGGATTTCTGCTATGACAAACACTAATGCATCTACATCCCAGGGTGCTAGTGTATACACCTAAAAATGGTCACCTAGACTATTAGCCCCTTTTGCTAAATCATCAATTGCTTATTCTTGATCAAATCCTAGCTCTATCATTTATTCGATTATTTTCTATGGGCTAACCATCTTATCCTAAGTCTTTATTTATTAAAAGGAATATTTCCTCCTCTTTTAATAAATAAAAAGCCCCCACTTTTCCTCTTATCCTAAGTTGCACAAATAAAGCATTATTCTTATTTTATAAAAAGAGAAAAGTACTTTTTGTCTCATATGGACACAAAAGTCAACTCTTATTTTCCTATTGGAGGATACTTGTGCACATGGATTGCTCCTCTTTTAAGCTCCACCATTGATTAAATCTTTTGCCTCTTAATCTTCATGGTCCATTTCTCCTCATTTCCTATAAAAGAAGAGCTCTCTTCTTCATTCTAGATCCCCAACTTTTTATAATATTGTTATGCTGCAGGTTTTCTAGGTCATCTTGGAGCTTTTGGAGATATTCTTGCATCTAGGGTTTGAAGATTTGGAGCATTGTTGGCATTCATCTTGGATCTTCATCAACACTCTATCTTCTTGTCTTCATTCTTGCATCATCATGGCTTTCTTGCTTCATAGTTAGATTTCATTTCTTGCATAGTAGCTTCATTTTCATGGCATTCTTAGCTTAGATTTCCTTTATGCTTTAGATTAATTCATCTAGTTTAACTAGGAGGCTTTGTAATACTTGCATCTTTCATTTCCATAGTTTAGCTTGCATTTCCATTCTTAATCTAGCTTGCATTGCATTTCATTCTTGATTCTTGAGGATATTGGCATTCTTGCCCTTGTCTTCATTGAATCTCCCATTGCATGGTTTACTAGCAAGGTTATTGGCTAAATAGCTCTAGCTGAGAGCATTCTTAAAACCCTTGCACTCCATGCCTAGGGAGCTATGGATCGATTTGTGAGGCCTCATTCTTGAGTTCCCTTGCATGTAATGATTCATAGAAGTGTGACACATTTATAGCACACATTTTTGGCGCCCACCGTGGGGCAGAGTAGATAGACTTTGTCCTTTAAATTCTGCATTTTCATCAATTTCCGTCAATTTTTCGGCCAGTTTTCGGCTTAATTTTTAGTCTCTGTTTTTCTGTCTCAGAATATCGTGCGATACTTTCCAGAAGTATCGCGCGATATACCTTTGTATGTGCGTGCGATACTTCGCCTGTCAGAAGTATCGCTCGCCTATAGTAGGTAATATCGCCTGGTCTCGGGCGAAGTATCGCCTGGCAAAGGGAGAAATATCGCGCATACTGAGAAATATCGCCCCAGTATAGTGAGAAGTATCGCGCGATACTGTGTCTGTGACTGGCAGTGAGCTATTTTTGAGTTATTTTAGCTATCTTGCAAGTTTCAAGTTTGTAGCTATCTTTTTGAAATTTTCTGAAATTTCTAGCGTTTTCAAATCCGTGCCACTCTGGAAAACGGGTGCCTATTTTTTTTGAAATTTTGCAAATGGTATCAAAATTTTAAGTGTGATATATCGTTGGAAAGGTCTTTCTGAGCCCAATCCAACCATGATGGTTTCATTTTCAGATTTTATCATTTGATCAAGTATTTTTGCAGATTATCAGATTTTTCATGTGCTAACCATTGTGGGTCTAACAAGTTGTGGTTGTAGGTGCACTTGCTTGAGATATTTTGCCAAAAGAATGCATGTCAAAGAGGGCTACTAATGGTTTTTGTAGGGCTTCCCTAAGCATAAAAACTAAATCAAGTGCTTGTTTAATTGCTTTTTTTTATTAAGTGCGGCATATACTAGTTGTTTCATTTCATAGGCACTTAATACTTTGTGAAAGGAATCTTGGGGTGGTAGGAGAAGTATGCTCTTCACCTTTAGGTGAATCAGAAAATCTTGACCCATCTTGAGGTTTTGGAAGCAAAGGGGTAATTGGATCTTGCTTGGTGTGTTTGGGAGAAGTTTTTGAGATAGGGGAGTATGCTCTTCACCCTTGTGGTGAATCAAAAACCTTGAACCTCAAAAATTATCCATTCTTTGTTTAGCTTAGGATCCTTTAGCGGGCCTGCTCTTGAGAAATCAAGAGGAACGACCCAAGTGGGGACAACCTTGTCATCATTTTCCTTGGTGGCAAGTGATTCCAACTCACTATAATCTCAAGGCTATCGAGGACACAAAACCTTGGTAGACATAGTACTTATCTTCGCTTGATGTGAGTAACTTGTGGGATTGTGACCATGAGGAAAGCATTAAGCAAGAATGCTTAAGGTACTCTTGAGGCCGCGAGGTCCTAGTCCTTTATGAGGAGCAAGAGGGGTGCTATGAACGGAAACCCTTACTATGAACCATTAGATAGAGGCCACCCTATTTTAGCCGCTTAGCTTCTTGGTGCAAGGATTGATCCAAGTGGACTTACCCGGATCACCCCAAGATACTCACCATATGTGCTCCTTTGGTTGTGTTTTTGACACCTCCATGACAATGCCAATATCTCTTGTGGGCAACCACTTGGTGTGAGGCAAGGGAGCATCAAGTTGTGGGCCATGTTGCTAAGTAATGAGCCTTGTCCTTCTAGGTAGTAATTGCTTGAATTGTCTTTGATTGTGCTATACCAGTGTAAATGTTCTCAACATTCAAACAAACGGTAGCATTCATAAGGTTCTCTATTTTGATATCACAAGTGCTTGTCTTGGCAAGGTTGCTTTTGCCCTTGTTTCAAGTGTTCTATGACATGTTTGATCACCTACTGTTTGCAAACTTGTCTTTTATCTGCTGTTACTGCTTGTCAAACTAAAAAATTGCACTATCCAATCTTTGAACTTGATCAAAACACTTCAAAACTGAGATTTTTATGTTCATTGGTCAAGAGTCACACTGTTTGCCTGAGAACTATCACACAAAGTTATTTTGCTATCTCACTACTGCTTGCAATCTAAAGTTGATTTGTGTCACTTCCAGTCATCCTTGGTCAGTCCAGGTCAGATCTTAGAGGTTATTACATGTTGCTCAATATTCAAATGAACTTCAATGGTATCAATTTGCACAAAATGACTCTTGGTCTTCTTTTTTCCACATCTCCCATATCTTCTTAGTCTTCCATTTCTCTTCTTCCTTCATGCTTCTTTCTCTTCTTCCTATCCTCTTCATGTCTTCTTGATCCTTTTCCTCTTATTATCTAGTCTGCCTTCTTCTATTTCATCTCTTCTATTCATTTCTTTCATGCTTGATTCCTCCTCTTCTAGAATCATGAATTTCAACTATCTTGCTATAGAACCTCTCTTGAGAAGGGATGATCTCGAACTCATTGCTCAATTCGAACAGTATTATTTTTCCAAGCATCCCGCAAGTCATCAACTTAAGACAAGAGTAAACAAAAAGATGTTTGAGTCTGACGCCTTTGCTAGGATTATAGACATGATTCTCTCACAATCTCCTTCTTCCAAACACTCTTTTTCTTCTAGGTCTTCTCATCATTCTTCATCTTCCACATCCTACCATGCCTTTTCCAAACATCATTATCCTTCTTCATCTTACCATGACTCTTCTCAACATCATTCAAATTCTTCCTTAGCTAAGTTTTCTTCTTCCACTATGTCTTCATTTTCTCCTTCTTTAAGATCTTGTTCTTCTTCTACTTCCCCCAAGAGTCTTGCTTTTCTTCATGAGCCATACCATAATGAGCAACATGACAATCCTTGTAATACCTTTGATGACTATGATGATGGACAATGTAGTGATACTTATGACACCTCTACTCCTCAGAGTCCTCGCAGACTCATGCTTACTAAAAATGGGTCATCCTATTGGATAGATTGTGATGGTGATCCATATGATTCTGATTTTGAAAGAGAGTTTAGTGATGTTTGTAGACAATACCTTGATGATAATCCATCTACTACTGCTGAGGACTATAAAATACAACGCGCTGATTATAAACGTTACTACTATGAACATTTCTTCTCTAAGAATTCCACTGCTAAAAATCAAAATTGTACTTCTGAGCAAGATCATATTAATGTTGAACCTTTATCTTGTGATGGTCCCCTTCCATCCCCTACTTCCTCCAATACTCATACATCTCCTAAAGCTTCTGAGTCTTCCAAATCTTTCACAAATCCTTCACCCAACAAAGATCCTAATGCTTTTCATGCAGTTCCCTATAGTTATCCTCAAGAGCTACCTCTTCAAGAAACTCAAGCTAACCTTCACTTGGCTGAAAATAATTTCAATAATGCTAAACCTAAAGAGCCTAAGCCTTTATGCACTACAATGCCTACTTCAGCTAGTCCTTCACTATCTACTCCAAAGTCTTCCATACAATCTCAACATGCTTCCTTGTCCTTAGAAGTGGCTTCATGTCAAGAGGACTCTAAAAATGATACAGAAAAGAATATAAAGAAAGATCAAGATCAAGAACCATCCATGTCATCCAATTATTTTCATGATGTCTCTGATCCATTTCATGGTTCTTTTGATCCTCTATGCTCTTCTACATTCATTCCACCATGTCTTAAGTCTTCTCCTAAGCAAGATCAAGCTACCACTTGCACTATTGAGCTTGTTGATAATCAAAATAACCTTACTACGCTTGCACTTTCCAAAGATGATACTTCCATTAAGGTTATTAAAAATGGTGCCGTTACTTCTGATGTTAAGCTTATTGAAAATCAAGAGAAAAATTCTATGCTTATGCTATCCAAAGATCCTTGTCAAGATCAAAGTCTTCCATCTTCTTGTTCTACCACTCCATGTTCGCTTCCATTTTCTACTCTTCCTAAGTCTTTGCAAGCTTTGAACGATTCTATCAATGAATTTGCTCCTATTAAAGATGTTCATGATCCTATTGCAAATCCTAATGCTCACTCTAAAGATGCTGATGTCCTTGGTTGTCATATAGATGCTGATGAAATTATTGATTATCCTTTTGCATCTTCCACTTCCATCCTTGGACCTCTTCCACTGCTAAAGGCTTCACACCTTCCTTCCATCTTGGGTCCTTATGTCCCTTCACTTTCCCCTCCTAACTCTCCTAATTCATCATCCATTTTGGGTCCTTACGTCCCTCCATCTCCTATCTTTCCTCAAGATCAACATAGATGCATACCCTTGAATCCTTTTCATCCACTCACCCATCTAAACCAGTCATATCTTCCTCCTTCTTCCACAAGTCCTAAGTCTTTTGGAAGTAACTTGAATGTTCAATACCAGAAAAAGAAGCAATACAAGAATCCATCAAAAAAAGATCACCATGTCTCCTCTAATCGACATGGGCACATAAAGTCAAAAGAGATATCTAAGAAGAAAACTACAAGACAAGTATGGGTTCCAAAATCCATCATTACAGATATTCTCTCTAAATCATCAAAAAGAAATAAAAATCCTAAGGCTATATGGATTCCAAAATCTCTCTTGAAAGAGTCTTATGTTGAACAAAAAGTGAAGTTGACATTCAAGCTTCCAAAGGCTTCCACTTCATCTTCTTCCAAAAATGATCTTTCATTCCATGTGCCTAAACCGCAACCTCTGCTAAACATTCATCATATTCCTTCACGTATTCCTTTATTCATATTTCCTCCATCCTCTCGCCATCCTTCAAGGTGTGTGTCGATGTTGATCTTGCCTTCCTTCCCATCTACCCTTTCACAATCTTTCCATTCATTATCCTTCTACCTTCTATCCTTTTTCCTCATTTGCCTATTCCTCATATCTTCCAACCTCACTCGCTTTACATAAAGCCTTATCCTCCATTTTTCTCTTCCATCTTCCTTTCCCTATCAGCATCTTTGAGCATATCATTTTGAATCCTTGGCATGTCAGGGTTTATCCTTTCAAGGAGTACTATCTAAAAAGCTTGCCTTCTTCCAAAAATAGAAAAAAAAAAAAAAAAAAAAAAGAATGAAAAAAAATTGAAAATGTGCCATGGTGAAAACCTGGAAACAGGCGCCTTGGTAGCAAAAGTAAAGAGAAATAAATTCATCCTATGGTGACAACCACTCCCTTGTGGCACCTTGGATAAGTACCATGATGAAAACCTGGCAATCAGGCATCATGCGTAGTTCTTCTACATGTTTCATCCATTCCATCTTCTCTCGTTGATCTTGGCAATGTTCATCTATACATGAATATTTGGCTATCTTGTGAGCTATCTTACGATGATCTTGCTTTCATTCCATTTATATTCATTTCTTCATTTTCCTCCATTCATTCTAGCCTTTCTTTATCCTTTTCCCCTTTGGTCTTGATCTAATAAAAAAGAGTAAAAAATGATGCTATGAAGCCTCTTGACATGTCTACTCCTTTGGAATGCATCCTTTTCTTCTTTTGCAGTGCGCTTTCATGACTTATCCTATGCTGGCCTTTCACTGCTTGTTCAATGCGCTTTACATGATAATTTTTCCCTAGCTTGGGTACTCTTGAGGAGTTTGACCTTGAGGATTTCTTCCCTCCATTCGCCTTCATTCTCCTTTCCTCCATCTCATTCATGAGCTTTCCCTCCCTCTTGTCCTCCACCTTGCTAGACTTTGGGACTACACGATGTGATCTTGCTCATGAGTTTGATGCCCGTTTCTATCTAGGGCATTCTTTGTACATACTTTATGATCCTGAAAAAATTCTAAAAAAAATCATATATGATGCTGAAAAAAACCTAAAAAGCATAAAAAGTACTGAAAAAATGAGCATCCTAGTGAAAACCTAGCAATAGGCGCTTTGATGTCTCACCAAAAAAAATAAAACAATTCAAAAAAATTCAAAAAAAAAATAGAAAAAATGCCTTGGTGAAAACCTGGAAACAGGCGCCTTGGTAGCAAAAATACAAAAAAATTTATAAAAAAGTCCTGAAAAAATCTATCAAGTGGTGAAAACCTGGAAAACAGGCGCTGCTTGAGACCCTCTGCACCTATGTCTATCAGTCTTACGTGGCACTCATTCACTCCACTTCTCGCTTTGCCTCTCCTAGCCTGGAATTGACTCTTGTCTTAGTCTAGGGGGCATATGTTGCTTTAAGCTTATCTTGGGTCTCTTTGTGCATCTGGGTTTCTTAGGCACCTTGCAAATGGTGTTTTTCAACACCACCTCAATTGTGTTTTTCAACACTACCCTTGCGTCGAGTGTTTCTCAACACTTATCAGATGTCCTACCTGCAGTCTAGTATGATGCAATATTTCTCATTTGCAGATGCAATACTCAAAGTTTGACTCTATGACCTACACACACGCACTTGACTTGCTGAGATTTGTTTGACTTTATTTCTTTGTGTGCTGTCTATGATGCTTTCTTTGCTGAGTGGTCTCTCCCTGAGAAGTTTTCGATGATGCATAGCTAGAAGACTGAGGGTATGAGAACATGTTTTATTGTTTTTTCTGCTTGTGGGTATATTTTGTTGATCCTAACTGTCATGAGCATTTATGCTGGTCTTACTTGCCACTGTGGATTGACAGGGTATTATCCTTGACTATTTTTGTGCAAGTGCATACTTGTAGCCATCTTGACTTTCCTTGTGTCTCGATGCGAGTATAATCTTGCTATATTAAACTTAGGTGATCTCACTGCATTAGTCATCTTGACCTACATGTCTTTGATGCCTAGGTGAGATTTCCACATTCCTATCTGATAAAGATCATATTCATATTCACATAGTTATGCTAGTGTGTATTGTATGATCTTGCGACGCTACCAATAACGCTCGATGATGAATATTAGATGTCTATTGGCTTTGTAACCTTGCAAGTAAACCACTTTTCATGTAGCTTGCATTTCTTAAGTTCATGTTAGTTTAGTTTTGCATCTTGCATATGGAGAGAGCTCTCCTTTTCATCTTACATGGACTTGTTAATCAACTGCGCTCACCTTTTGCTTCTTCCTGATCATGTCTTTCGCTTCTTGTCTTTCATATCACATCATTTTCCTTTCATTTCGGGATCAAAACTGAAATCTGAGTTCACCTTGATTATCCAAATCACCTTTTCCCCCTCTTTCACGCAGTTGGCTGACCTTTTGAGGCCTGATCCTTCAATCTTTGCTGGGGCATTCTTCACCTCTTCATCTCCATCTCTTTCAAAATTCTAGTCTTTCATTCACTTTCAAATCCCAAGTTCAAATTCTTCCCCTCCGTGGTGTTTTCGGGTTGAGGGACCACTTGGTTCGTGCCCCGGATCCCATGTGTGTGGGCATACCTTCACTGCTTGATGGTTATTCTATTCTCTTTCTTCGATTGTGATTTCTAGTGATTTGATCATGCTGCTCTTACTTCTGCTTTCCCTCTACTTGGATTTCACTTTCGATCCCGAGGGGGCAGACACATCATATCTTATTGGTTATCTCTTTCCTAAGTGTTCAGTACTATCGCTACCAGGCTGACCATGCAGGATTTGCTATCTCTCTGCACTTCATTGCTTTCTTGGCTGATCTGAGTTGCTTTGTGATCCCAAATCGATCTCACATTTCAACTTCATTCTTTGACTACATGTGTTCCTAGATCGATCACACATTAGTCAAAGAGGGGCAAATGTATACACCTAAAAATGGTCACCTAGACTATTAGCCCCTTTTGCTAAATCATCAATTGCTTATTCTTGATCAAATCCTAGCTCTATCATTTATTCGATTATTTTCTATGGGCTAACCATCTTATCCTAAGTCTTTATTTATTAAAAGGAATATTTCCTCCTCTTTTAATAAATAAAAAGCCCCCACTTTTCCTCTTATCCTAAGTTGCACAAATAAAGCATTATTCTTATTTTATAAAAAGAGAAAAGTACTTTTTGTCTCATATGGACACAAAAGTCAACTCTTATTTTCCTATTGGAGGATACTTGTGCACATGGATTGCTCCTCTTTTAAGCTCCACCATTGATTAAATCTTTTGCCTCTTAATCTTCATGGTCCATTTCTCCTCATTTCCTATAAAAGAAGAGCTCTCTTCTTCATTCTAGATCCCCAACTTTTTATAATATTGTTATGCTGCAGGTTTTCTAGGTCATCTTGGAGCTTTTGGAGATATTCTTGCATCTAGGGTTTGAAGATTTGGAGCATTGTTGGCATTCATCTTGGATCTTCATCAACACTCTATCTTCTTGTCTTCATTCTTGCATCATCATGGCTTTCTTGCTTCATAGTTAGATTTCATTTCTTGCATAGTAGCTTCATTTTCATGGCATTCTTAGCTTAGATTTCCTTTATGCTTTAGATTAATTCATCTAGTTTAACTAGGAGGCTTTGTAATACTTGCATCTTTCATTTCCATAGTTTAGCTTGCATTTCCATTCTTAATCTAGCTTGCATTGCATTTCATTCTTGATTCTTGAGGATATTGGCATTCTTGCCCTTGTCTTCATTGAATCTCCCATTGCATGGTTTACTAGCAAGGTTATTGGCTAAATAGCTCTAGCTGAGAGCATTCTTAAAACCCTTGCACTCCATGCCTAGGGAGCTATGGATCGATTTGTGAGGCCTCATTCTTGAGTTCCCTTGCATGTAATGATTCATAGAAGTGTGACACATTTATAGCACACAGCTAGTATATTCAGTACAAGGCTTATTCATGAAAGATGTAAACAATTGGTTTTTACAGGCATCCCTAGATATCCTAACCCCATCCCTGAAGAAATCAAGAAGAAACTTCCCAAATTCATTGGAAGTAATGTTGTCACTTGTGAGGAGCACCTAAAATTTTTTATTGATGTGATTGATGATTATAACATTGTGCCTGATGATGTCATCATGAAATTATTTGTACAATCCCTAACAGAAGATTCAAGGGATTGGTTTAGGGCTTTGCCACATGGTAGCATAGGCTCATGGGATTAGCTTAGACATTGTTTCAAGGAATAGTATGGGGATAAAACACATGAGGGTTTTATGTTAAATGAATTTAATAACATCAAGAAAAATTTCAATGAGGATGTTGTTGAATTTAATGTCAGATTCCAAAAGGCCATGCATAAACTCTTGCAAGTCATCCGATTGGATGATAGGGTATGTCTTGTCACATATTTGAATGCCTTTGATTCTAAGATGGGCTACCTTTTGAGAGATAAGAACCCAAGGAGTCTTGTTGAAGCTTATAAACTAGTTGTAAACATAGAAAGTAACTGTAGAATTTTAGGAAAGTTGGGAAGAAGGGAAGATAACAAATCACAATTGTTGAATAGAAAGGATCCAAGAAAGCCTATGAGTGTAAGACCAAAGGACAATTGTTGAATAAAAAGGATCCAGGAAAGCCTATGAGTGTAAGACCAAAGGATGATGATAGCTTAAAGAAAATCTTGAAGTTAATAAAGGACTTAAATCCTGGTGAGAATAGAAATAATAAAGTTGCAGGAGGTGATAAGCATGCCTTTAATAATTTTAACAAATTGCCAAGAATGCAGAACTATCCTTATAATACTTAATGGAAAGATGGGAAGCCTATTCCTCCTGAGAGAAAAGACAAACCAAATGATAGGACCCCTGATCCATTGCAAAGGAACTCAATGAATGTGGTGGAATATGTCCCATGGTGTATTGTTTGTCAATCACCACATGATCCTAATTATTGTGTCATACCCCAAAGTGTCTCTTCACAAGAGGAGCCGGAGTGTAATGAGGAATAGCCTTATGATGACTAGGGATGTGGAATGATTTCCTCCCATGTATGGGATGAAGTTGGCTCTACTGAAGAAGATGAAAATAAGGATATCTTGAATTCTCAAACCAAAACTAAATCATACCATCAACAAGTCTTTTTAGATGAGGATAGTGAGCATGATAACATTCAGTGTAATGTTTTGAAGGGTAAAGAGATAGTTGTTTTAAGAAGGCCATCTGATGAGGAAATTGCCTTAATAACTACTAATATGGTTACTCAAGCCAAAATAAGTTATAACTTGAGAAATAGAGTAGTTGGTAATCCAAATCAGAAGCCTGCTGGTATTTTCATCAAGAAGAAAGAGAAATATGTAAAGACATCCCATAATAAGTTAAAGGATGCCGATGTTACTGATAAGGTCAAAACAAAGAAAAATGTTAAGCCCAACATTGTCTATAAAGTAAAATCTAAACCCGTAGTTGAAGTTGTTCCAACTTTTCAGGAGGATAGGGTCCATATTGAAGAACCTATAAATATATCCATCCAGTAGGTTGATAAAGAAGCTGCAAGTAAGAAGCCAGATGTCTTTGATTCAAAATATGTTCCAATTGATATGAGCAAATTGTTGTCACAGATTACTGTCAAAGTCCCATTTCTAGAAATGATGAGAATAGAAGAGCAAAAGGAAAAGGCCCTAAATTGGGTAAATGGTGTGGTATCCATGGACTCCCAAAAAATAGAATGGGTTGAGAAACAAGTAACAACTGTGAATGATGAAAATGAAAATTGTAATGAGGAGATTGTTTCTAAAATTCCCCAAATTTATTTGGATACAAATGTTGTTAGTACTACAATAGGAACATTTGATCCTTTCTTTTTGACTTTGCAAATAAATGGAAAGTTGCTAAAAAATTGTATGATTGATTCAGGAGTATCAAACACTATCATGCCTACTGAGGTTATGAGATCGTTAGGGTTAAAAGTGGATACACCTTATGGGAGATGTCAAGCAATGGATTCAAGGGAAGTACTAGTTGTGGGTACTATTAAGGCTATACCTTATAGACTAGCTGCATACCCTAGTAAACAATTGACCATGAGCATCTTGGTAGTGGCTATTACTCCCCAATATGGGATGTTACTATCAAGAAAGTGGAGTGCTTCTATGGGAGGAAGCATACAGTGTGACTTGTCATTTTCTACTTTTAACTTTGAAGGACAGAATATTAAGATTTCCAGGGAACTTAGAACTCCACATATGATTGAAGAAGAAGAAGATACTATGAATTGTTTTCTTGACACTGACATCAATTCTTTCAAATTCCAAGATAAAGAGGTGGAGGAGGATGTTGAAAATACACAATTTAGAGAGCCAGGAGGCATGAATTGACCTTGACAATTTGTGGACCATGTATTTTGATGGTGCCAACAGCAAGGAAGGATCTGGAGCTAGAATATTGCTCATATCTCCAAATGGTAAAACTTTCAAATTCTCCTTTACTTTGTTATTCTCATGCACAAATAATGTTGTGAAATATGAAGCTCTATTGATAGGTCTAAGGTTGGCATCAAGGCATGGTATAAAGTGTTTGAAGGTAGTGGGTGATTTTGAGTTAGTTGTCTCCCAAGTTAGATCAAAGTATGCTTCAAAAAATTAGAAATTAAAGTAGTATAGAAATGCAGTATGGGATGAAATTGAAAGCTTCAGTGCTTTTAACATTTGTTGGATGGAAAGAAGTCAAAACAGAATGGCAGACTTGTTAGCTAATATATCTCTTAGACCAGAAGATGTTACATTTGTAGATATATCCAATATAGAGCTACAAGCCAGGCCTTCCATCCCTGATAATGTGGAAAATTGGTAGGTTTTCTCTGATGACCAGGACATATTAAGATTTCTCCAATTTGAATCTCATTTTGGTGACAAAGAAATGGATTCCAGTACTTATGTTGATATAGTAAATGGCAAAGATGTAATTTTTGGGAAGGAAGTTTTGCAGTTGAAATCAAATAGAGTTCCCAAAGGATTGGTTTCTCTTGAAAGGGCGTTTGACAATAAAGACAAAGCTTTCTCTACCTGTACTGATAAAACAAATGAGCTTGAAGAAATAAACTTGGGCACAAAAATGGTACCCAAGAAGGTTTACATAGGTAAGTGTTTGTCCCCTAGAACTAGAAAAAATTTGATTGATCTTCTTAGAAAGTTTAGACATGTTTTTGCCTGGTCCTATGAAGATCTTAAATATTATAGAGAGGACCTCTTTCAACATGAGATTCCACTAAAAGAAGGTGCAAAACCTTTCAGACAAAATGTAAGACTTGTTAACCCTACCTTGGCACCTAAAATGTAAGGAGAACTTAAGAAGATGATGGATGCTAGTATAATCAAGCCTATTAGACATTCCACTTGGGTTTCAAATTTGGTGCCTGTCAGAAAGAAGAATGGTGACATCAGGCTTTGTGTTGATTTTAGAAACCTTAATATAAATTCTCTAAAAGATAATTATGGATTACCTAATATGGAAAATATGTTGCAGAAGGTCACTGGGTTAGAATTGATGTCTATGATGGATGGCTTTTCTGGTTATAATCAGGTTATGGTTAAAGACACGGAGCAATTCAAAACTGCATTCACAACCCCATGGGGGACATATGTTTATGTGAGAATGCATTTTGGGTTGACTAATGCTGGTGCCACCTTCCAAAGGGCCATGGATGTAGCCTTTGCAGATTTTATTGACAGGTTCATGGTGGTGTATCAATATGATCTAACAGTATTCTCAGCTAAGGAGGAACAAAATTGCCAACATCTAGAAAAGATCTTCATTAGAGCATTAGAGTATGGGGTTTCTTTGAACCCAAAGAAATGTGCTTTTGGTGTGGTAGAGGGAAAACTTCTAGGGCATATTGTTTCAAAGGATGGAGTAATAATAGACCCTGAAAGGGTGGAAGCTATTGATAGATTGTCTTTACCAAAGAATATCAAAGGAATTCAGTCCTTTTTAGGACATGTGAACTTCTTAAGGAGATTTATTACAAATTTTGCAAAAATTAGCATTCCCATATCAAGAATGTTGAAGAAAGGAGCAAAAGTTGAATGGAATGCTGAAGCAATGCAAGCTTTTAATGACATTAAAAGGGCTATCAAGCATGCCCCAATTTTGAAAACACCAGATTATAGCAAACCTATGCAGATCTTTTCCTTTGCATTTGCCCATACTGTTGCAGTAGTACTATTACAAAAAAATGCTGATGGTTTTGAACAACCTATTTCTTTTTTCAGTAAGACCTTACAAGCAGCAGAACTGCACTATGACATTATTGAGAAGCAAGCTTATGCCTTGGTAAAGGCTATCAAAACATTTAGGTGTTATCTAGTTGGAGCCACAGTGGTTGCTTATGTTCCAAGTGTTGTATTCAAGGATATATTGGTCCAGCAAGAAGTTTCAAGAAGAAGATGTAAATGGATCAATCGAATTCAAGATTTTAATATTGACATTCATATTACAAAGTTGGTGAGAGGGTTGGGCCTAGAAAAGTTGATGGCTCAAAGCAATCTGACTGCAAACCAAATAAACATGTTGGAGGAAGATCAAAGACCTTTTGTTTGTAACATGGATTGTTGTGAGTGGTATAAGGATATTGTTAAATACTTACAAAAGATGATTTTACCCCCTGAATTGGATGATAACAAGAAAAGAACTATTAGGCTTCATTCCATAAGATATGCAATTATAAGTGGTGAGTTATGGTGAAGGAGCAATTAAGGTGTCTTTCTTAGATGTGTAGACCAAGATAAAGCCAATCTCCTAATAGATGAAATGCACAATGGGATTTGTGGAGGACACTATATGGCAAAGACTACAACTCACAAGATCATCAGGTTAGGTTTTTGGTGGCCTACACTTTTCAAAGATACCCATCAGTTTGTAAAGAAGTGTGACCCTTGTCAAAAATTTGTAGGAAAATTGAAATTCAATGGAAATTTGCCTCTCAAACCTATTACCGTTCAGGCTCCTTTCCAGAAGTGGGGTATGGATTTCATTGGAGAAATCCCAAAAAAGTCCAGTGGTGGACATTCTTATATCTTGGTAGCAACTGATTACTTCACCAAATGGGTTGAAGCAATCCCTTCAAAGAAATCAACTAGTAAGGTGGTAATAGATTTTATGATGCAGAATATCCTTACAAGATTTGGTTTCCCAAAGACCATGGTGGTTGATAATGTGATGTGCTTTAGATCAGAATAGTTTGTTGAATTTTGTCAGGAAAATGGTATTAAAATCTCATACTCATCTCCCTACCATCCACAAGGTAATGGCCAGACTGAGTCCAATAACAAGAGTTTGATTAAAATATTGAAAAGAGTATTAGATAAGAATAAAAGGGCCTGGGATTCTAAGTTGTTGTGAGCCTTATGGGCTGATAGGGTTACAATAAAGAAAGCAATAGGGTGTGCCCCTTTTGACTTAGTCTATGGGATTAATGCAAGATTTCCCCAGAACAATTTGTTATAGATGTATCAGTTTATACAAAACTATGATGATGATGTGGATGATGAAATGACTATCAGAATAAATGATCTGATCCAGTTGAATTAGGTGAGAAATGATGCACATATTAGAAATGAGAAGATACAGGTCCAGTGCAAAGTCTTGTTTGACAAAAGGACTACTCAGAGAAGTTTTGTAAGTGGTGTCTTGGTCCTGATGTGGAATGCAAGATTGGAAGATAAAGGAAGGCATGGGAAGTTTGATCCCATTTGGTTAGGCCCATATTTCATTGAAGAGAAATGGGGAATAGGTTCATATCTATTGAAGAATCTGATAGGAGAACTCATGGAATTTCCAATTCATAGGCAATTCTTAAAATTTTACTTCTCTTAAATGATTTCCTGAGTCTCTGTGGAGGTTTAGGTTTAGGGTTTTGTGTGCAGTTCTGTGTTGCTAGTCAAATTTTTGTTTTGGTCTACTCTTCCAGGAGATTCCAATTTACTCGTTGTATGTGTAGGAGATAGACATCCCCAAGTATGAGCCTATGTTAGCACTATTCTAAAAAAATTCATCCTCATGCTAAAATTTTTGAAAAATTGGTTTTAAACCTAGCAGTAGGTGTTATGATGGAAACCCTAGCTAGTCTTAGCATTAATATGTTTGAGCATTACCTTTTTGGCTCATTAAAATTTCCAAATAGACATGTGCAGTATTGACCCCTTTTAAAGTGACAAATTTATATGTTATATCGCTAGGTTGTCGAATGGGGTCCCTTTTTAATATTTCTTTCAAAGCCTAAGTTTCCTGTTAATATTTCCAAGTGACTAACCTTTTGAAATGAGTGGTTGTCATTAAATCTTGAGTTCCTAGTTGTCAAAATTTCTGACATATGATTTAGCGACAGGTTGACATCTATCTCAGCAAACCCATCTCTGGTGTTGCATTGATGATTAAATAGTGGAATACATCAATGATTGTCATTATATCGTTGGGTTGAGTTGACTTCTTTTTAAGCTTTACAGTTTAGTGATAGGTGTTCGATCAAATTTTTGCTAACAAAGGCAAGTTTTGTCTTGTCAGTCTCTGTGGTGATTCTCTTAGGTTGAGACTTGTCTTAAGTGATGTAGTAGCTATGGAGTCAGACTTTTTCAAAGGATAAAGCTTAGATTAATCTTATGGTTGTTGGTATACCTCTGGGATAAGATGCATGATTTTTAAGGCCTGCGGTATAGCGATGATCGTTTGATCATGTTTATAAGATGTGGACTGAAAAGTGGGTCCTTAGTCACTAGGTCATGCTGACATGTTTGTCTTTGATTGGCCAAAAGTAGGTGACCTATTAGCTATTAGTATGTTTGGTACCGAGGAAGAAGTTAGGGTCCCACTTGTTGATTTATGAAATGTGGCATTGGTTGATTTGATGAAAGGATTCATAAAGTAAAAGTGGGGCTGAAGTTTTCAGATTTATGATGATCGTCTTATTAACCTGCATCAATGGTTGTCACTATGTCTCAACCAAGTAACCCTGACATGTTTTTGTTAGTGCTTTAGGGACAGGTTGACACCTGTCTGCCCTAATCAAAGCCAAAGCTAAGTTTAATTTTTCTGCACATACTAGTTTTAAAATGTTCTCATTGGTTGAGAACTGATCTAGGGAAAAGTAACATAGGGTTACACTGCTGAACTTCATAACCATCTAATGCACCAAAAAGTAGAAAGGATCGACGGTTCAAATTTGAATTTTCACTCTGTGATGTTGCTCATGTCCTGTGAATTTTGATGCCACCAATTTTTAGTAATGGTGAACTTAATCAGCTTCGTGCAGATAAATTGCAAACGGTTGGCAAGACATTATATACCCCAATTTGATTATTGCATTCTTTACCTCTTTTATAAGCGTCTTGACAAACTGGATTATTTTCTGGAGCAATATCAAGAAGAGTTTTGTAGGTGCCTGGTAGGTCATATTTCTGACTCAAGAATTGTTTGAGGCTTTGAGGAAATTGTAAAGGAATTGTGTTGTTAGCTAGTAATATTTAGGGTTTTCTCTGGTATTTGCGCATTGTTTTGAAAGCCCTAATTAAAATGCCACCAAAGAGGGGGTTGTCTGGGAAAATAGAGTACAAAGATAGGGGTTTTTTTGAAGACTTGATGCAATTGCTCCCGCATTTAGACAATGGGGCAGCAAGACTAAAGTAATTAGTCCCAAGAAACCCTAGGGATTATGTAAATAGTGGGATCCATGACAGAGGAAAATGGATGAGGGACGCTAGGGTGGGAGATGATCACAATGACCTTATTTTGTTTAGGTCAGTGTATTCACAGAGGAATTCATGTGCCCCCCTTAGTAATATTTGGCAATTTGATATAGGGAAGTTGGTTGTCCTTGGAGTATTTATGGATGCAGAATTGCTTATTCAAATTGCTAAGTGTTATGATCCTGTGACTAAATGCGTAAAGGATTGGAATGGAAATGAAATAATTAGCATTATAGAAGATGAGATCAGGGAGGTATTCTCATTAAATGACCCTTTTGTTGGGTTAGAAAAGATAGATTTTAATGAGTTCACTAAGGTATATGAAGCTTAGAAAGATTATTTAAGGACAGGGCCTCTTAGGGATTTTCTGGACCAAATTGGATCAATGTGTGTTATTAGTCCAAGTACACCAGAGCCTTTTAGGTTGGATCTGTTTAGTAAACATGCATAGGGTTTTTATAAGTCTCTAACTCTAATCTTGGGGCATGATGAAGCCACTCATATGCCTATTCCATATATGTTTATGATGGTGCAGTCTTTGTATCCCCAATTGGCACTAATCTTTGACTTTGCCTCTCACTTGGCTGACCTAATCCATGAGGGATTGATGGGAATAAAAAATATGAAGGTTAGTAGGCCCTTTGGTGGTACTCTATGTTGATGCATATGTTCTTGAATAAAGGTGAGCAATTTTTCAGTTCAATAGTCAACATTGTCAAAGAGACGAATGGGGAAACTCTCCCAGTTCAACTATGGACCACAACTTTGTCATGGGATAGAATTGATGCTAGTTTTATTGCATTTGACAAAGATTTTGCCTCAAGGCTTAGAACATTGTTGTTTTTTGATAATCTAAGAATCCCAAGAGAATTGTTAAGATTGATTAGACCAAAGGAATACTGTCAGGATATTACCATAGTTCATAATTTTTTTGATATTATATTGTATCTTGTTTCTATAGTTTTTTGAGTATATGGTTGCAATAAGGCACCAAACATTTTTCCCTCCCAGGTTCCACTGAAGATAGGATATGCAGAAATTTTAAGCCAAATTGGTGACCTACAGGAAACTACTCTCACTGGTAAAGGAAGAGGACTTTCTTTCCAGATATCATAATTGCACATCAATATGTTATCACTAAAGGAGGGTGGGTTTATTTAAACCAAGTCTTGCAACCCTACAGGATGCCTACAACTATGGTTAGATATGCAGACAATGAGGGTTTCTTGTTAGGAATGTTTAGGGAAAAGATAAGATGTGCTCTTATGGAGCACCAATTCTATTTTCCTGAGGATATAATAAGGAATGAGTTTGACCTCCAAACTCAAGAAATTAAGGAGAAATGGATAATCTACAAGAAGACTGTAGACTTTATTAGGAATTTTGATAAAACTTATGACCCATTGAAAGGTTTTGAGCTATGGGCTAGAAAGGTAGAGGCTCTTATGGAGCATTTCAAAGGGATCATGCATGCAATGAATGAGAAAAGAGCTGTGGTAAGCAAGACAGACCATGAGAGAGCTAGGCAGATTTTAAGCCAGCTAGGATATACAAATTTGACCCAAGGGAAGTTTATACTGTACAAAATAGAAGTGGTTATACTGTTGTTCTACCAACATAGCAAAGAGATGAGATTCTTCCTTATACTTCAAGAGGAAAGAGGCCTATGGATGATCAAACAATGTAGGGACCCTCTCCTAAGAGGCAAAAACAAGAGGAATTAAGGCTAGAACAAAAATTTTATTCTCCTTCTCAATCCCCCTTACACTTATATGAACATGGGGTAGCTAAACAGTTAGTAAAAATGAGGAATGAGGGAAATATTTTTATTTCCAATGATGAATTAAAGGAGGGAATGCTAGAGGAACCCAAAGAAATAGCAATGGATCTAACTATTGTAGAGTTTGAGGGTAAGCGAATTGACCCTACAGCTGTAGTTAGATGTGCAGACAATGAGGGTTTCTTATTAGGAATGTTTAGGGAAAAAATAAGATGTGCTCTTATGGAGCACCAATTCTATTTACCTAAGGACATACTAAGGAATGAGTTTGACCTCCAAACTCAAGAAATTAAGGAGAAATGGATAATCTACAAGAAGACTGTAGACTTTATCAGGAATTTTGATAAAACTTATGACCCATTGAAAGGTTTTGAGCCATGGGCTAGAAAGGTAGAGGCTCTTATGGAGCATTTCGAAGGGATCATGCATGCAGTGAATGAGAAAAGAGTTGTGGTAAGCAAGACAAACCCTGAGAGAGCTAGGTAGATTTTAAGCCAACCAGGATATACAAAGTTGACCCCAAGGGGAGTTTATACTGTACAAAAGAGAAGTGGTTATACTATTCTTCTACCAACATAGCAGAGAGATGAGAATCTCCCTTCTAATTCAAGAGGAAAGATGCCTATGGATGATAAAACAATGCAAGGACCCTCTCCTAAGAGGCAAAATCAAGAGGGATCAAGGCTAGAACAAAATGTTTATTCTCCTTCTCAATCCCCCTTACACTTAGATGAACATGGGGTAGCTAAACAGTTAGTACAAATGAGGAATGAGGGAAATATTTTCATTTCCAATGATGAATTATAGGAGGGAATGCCAGAGGCACCCAAAGAAATAGCAATGGATCTAACTATTGTAGAGTTTGAGGGTAAGCAAATTGACCCTATTTTGAAATAGGCTAGTGATTCTTTTGTCGCTAATGACAAGTTTGTAAAGACTAGGGCATTCATTCAATTCTTATGGAGAATGAAAATAGGCCAATTCAAAGAAATTTGTGAAAAGAAAAAAGAAGAGTTCCCTGATAGGGACATAAGAGAGATTGAAAATGAAACCAAGGGGGAGATGATGAAGCAATTTGAAAAGGTCACCCCTGAGGAGGGAAGGGCTATGGTCCATATTGTAGGGGTGCTGATTCTTCCAGAATGGGATATTGTAGATGCAATACTTTTTTATCAAGTCAGGAAGAGCAAGATAAAGACCCTCACCACTGGAGAACAAGCACAACAAGTTGCTAGAGGCATTTCTTTTTTAGATGATCATGCTACCCTAGTTATGTGCTCCCTTAATAGGGAAGAAAATAAAGGAAAAAGAGAGGATCTCTCTTCAAAGTATGCCAGAAATTTGTTAGTACAATGAGTAGGTGAGAATTCTGGTGTAGAGCCTTCAAACCTCATTTTAGAAACTTCCAAATTTAATGTAAAGGTGGAAGAAAAGGATGCAGAAGAGAAAGAAGAGCTAAGACTTAAGTTTGAAACTGTACTTGATTCTTATAATGAGCTTAAGATAGAGTTGATTTAGAAGGACAAGTTGATTGCTGAATTTTTAGGACCACAGGATCATAGGTCACCCCAATTATTGATAGCTGATAGACCTGCAATGGCTTCTTCATCAAGCCCTATCATTGAATTTCCACCTTCACCATACCCAGAGACAAACCTAGATGCAAGGCTCAGCTGGGAGAAGCAACAGTTGCTTGAAGAAACAAATCATTTTAAAAGAAAAAGGGCAGAATTGGACAAGCTGAGGGAAGAACATTTGAAAGATAAGAACTTGTTAGAGCATAAATATGAAGAAAAGGTAACAGAGGCTGTGATGCAATTTTCTACAAATCTGAATCCCATAGTTCATTTTGACCATGCTAGGAGGCTAAGGATATTGCTTACATCATTAGATAAGCATAAGAGTGAGTTTGGATAGATCTTCAAAAAATGGATTGAGAGATCTCCGAATGTGAGATTATTCAAATGGTTGTCCAAGTCTCAAAATGATCCTGACCCTTTGATCAAATCATTGCATCAAAATGTGAAAAGGCTTGTAGAGCATGATATACTTTTGGGTGATTTTGAGAGAAAATCAAATTTCCTAAAGAAAGAATTGACACTCCCTAGTTGTGATTTGATACTAGGAGTTTTTAAGAAAAATGGTGAACTTAAGGAATTGATCAAGTGGAGACCACAAATAGATGATGACTTGTCTGCTAGAATGACTAGCATTTTGACTTTAGAAAATAATTTATTTTTTATACATACTATTGAGACATTAATTTCTACCAAATCCAAGTTTGATTTCATTCAATGAGAAATCAGTCAGCTGGAGAACAAATGGGAACAATTATCTACCAAAAATGTAGAGTTTTCAAATTTTGAGTTCCCAAGTGAAGAGGTGTATAACAGGTGGAGGTATTAGTACATATGTCATGCAGAAAAAGTTAATACTCCACTTACCTCTTAAGATAAATGAAGATTGTAACCTTTTGAGTCATGAAGGTTGTTGAGATGTAGAGAGGTATTTATTATAGGAATGACAACAAAGATATGGCAATCAGATTTGTTGGAAGAAGCCAAGGACAGAATTGAAGACATAAAGCAAGGCGTCTCATCTACAAATATCTCACCAATTTTGATCGATGCATTTATTGTAAACCTAGTAGGGTTGTAAAATTTTTTAGTTTAAAGTTTTGTAAGCCCTAGAATGATCGGTAGCTTGTTGCACTTCCTTGTATATAAAGGATTTTTCACAATCATTCTAGGCATTGAGAGTTTAGTTGTTGAGAAGATAGAAATTTTGAAACCCTAACCCTTAGTCGAGGATTGTAACATTTTGTATTATTTCTTATCAAGCAATAGATAAGAAGTATAGGTTGTTGATGCTATCTTGCAAGCTTACTATTCAGAATATTATGTATACAAATGATCAAGGTTATGCTTAATACAAATCTCAAATCTTTGTCTCTCCTTTGTATTCATTCTATGAATCTTTGAATCTTTCAGAGATTTATATGTATGTATTTGGCTTTGAGTTCTGATCTAGGGTTGGATTTAATATTTCTCAGGGTGGGATGCATGTTCACTGAATTTATTTGAGTATTTTCTATAAGTAGGAAAGAGTTGGGGTGTTTGTATTTATGTTCAAAGGCTAGTTATTCTTAAAACATCTTTGTATTCATTCTGTCTTCTGATAAATTTGCCCAACGGATAAGGCACTGGCCGGTATTTTCCTATCTATGCTTTATGGGAAATGATTGAAATCATTATAATCATACATAGAAATCAATACCAATCATTTTACTTTTATTTACATATATAGTAGTTCAGCCCAGTGATGGAGAGTCAATGAATAATAGGTTTTTATTTAGTACTTTCTCACTCTTATCTATTGTAAGATCCGGTATTGAGTAAGGAATAGAGTTGTATCTATTGGATCAGGTGTACCCACCTTGGTTTTGTAGAGCCAGAAGTGAAGAAGGAAATCTTGTTCCTATAGTTGGTCCAGTTACTTATAGATTTCCCACATTTGGAGTTAACCCCTCCTTAATATCAGTCATAAGTATACTAGTGTCTCTTGGAGTGTAAAATCTTTTGAAGAACCAATAGTGTGAATTTGGGATTCTCCAGAGAAATGATTTTTAAGATGTCACCATCTTTGAAGAAAGATAGAAAAGGTTTCCCCATTTCTTTTCTTTGTGTTTCATAAATCACTAAGTGACGCTTGGTGTTTGATGTTGTAGGAGTATTGTGCAAAAAAATTCTTAGTGAGATCATGGAATGTTGATACAAAATTGGGAACAAGATTCATTATCCACTCAAGGGAAGGGTTGCCAAGACTCTTGGTGAAGAGTCTTTGAAGGAAGTTAGCATTGTGGGTGACCTCTTGAGCTACTACATAGAATTCTTTGAGATATTGTATAGGGCATGATTCTTCCTTGTATTTATTAAATTTAGGAATCTCAAAATTGGTGGGGAATAGTTGAACACTGATTGATTTATCAAATGGATAAGGACATATCTCTGAAAAAGAGAATTCCTTATTCCCACCTTTTTGCATAGTCGTCATCATGGTCTTAAGCTCATTGATTTGTTGCACCAACTCAGGGGGATTATTTTTTATGATTGTATGGCCTTGATTCACTCCTCCTCCCAATGATACATGATTTCCTACAAGAGGTGGAGGATTTGCATTGTGTCTATTATGTTTGGTATTATTTGTATGTGAAGAATTTTGATTCTTGAATACTCCATTAGGCTTTAAGAAGATTGAAGTGGAGTGTCACCCCGATGACCCTAGTTGAGGTTCAGGTTGGTGACCTCCATTTGAGTCATTATTGTTCACTCCATTGACATTGTTGTTATCATTAGAGTTTGGCCTATTTAGAAGTTGTCTGATTTGTTAAATTGTATCATGGGAAGGTTGATTCATGTTATTGGGCGTTGAAGGTGTAATGGGAATGACCTTGCTTTTGTTAGTTTGAATTAGATTATTCTTAGAAAAGGTTTCATCAAAAATTTCAGGGAGCATGACAGCCCTTTGAATAAGGTTCAGGAAGATATTAGAACTATTAGCTTGAATGAGATCTTCCACTAGGCTCAAATTGTTAGGATCATCGAAGAACTCTTTGGCTCGTGTATTTGCATTGAAAATTTCAAGTATGACCATTTCAGATTCCATATGTGGTTCTTCTTAATCATTTAATTCTTCTTGGTAATTGGTTTCTTGATCATTATCCATGGTGAGAGATTCTTGTCTTATCTTGGCTTGAGATCGGGTAAGTACCGCGCACAAGTGACCTTGGGTTGGATTAAAGAATGTTGAACTATTGATGGAAGATGATGAGAGGAGGGAGTGAATTGATGAAATAGGAGAAACTTGGACTAAGGTTTGGATTGGATTAAGGGGACTAAGCCTCAAGGATTGATTGGATTTGATTTGGGATTTATTTGATTTATTGGATTAAAGAGGAACTAAGCCTCAACGATTGATTATATTTAAAGGTTTGGCACAAACCTAGGTGAAATAAGACCTTGTGATTGTGAAAACAAAGGATTGGATTTGATTTAAAATCTTCTCTTATTTGGGTGATAGACTGATGGTCCCCAAATAAAATAGGATATGATTAAAACTACTAGAGAAAGACCCAGCTCTCAAATTTGTAAGGGATTAATGTTTGTGTTAATTAAAGGTCTATGAGACACTATTGGATTGATCCTTTCACCCTATTTCTTAATTAAGGTGTGAAAGATGGATTGATTTTATTTTGATTTCAAGTCCAAGGTTTTGATCAATGCTCATAATGTTTTTGAAATGTGGATGAAGGAAGAGATGATTAAAGATGAGGAAATGATGAGTGACTTGAAGAAGAATGAAGGTCAAAGGTACTTAATCATAGGATTCCCAAGTGACAAATGCCATGTCCACTTTGTTATTGGAAACAAAATTAGAAACCTGATTGTTATAGTTAATTTTATCAAACTTTTCACTGGCTTCAAGAGTATTCTGGATTTATTTTGAATAGGATTTTTTGATTATAGCCTTTCTATCAATGATCTTCTTTTCTTTGTAGTTTTGGGAAACTGGAAGTTTTACCTTCTTATGTTTCACACCATCACTCATGGCTTAAAGAAGAAAAAATGATATGGATTGTGATGAAAAAAATTAGGAAGATAGTACTTGAAGGATCAAAGGATGTTCTTGGAAAGAACTGATTTCATGCATACATCAAATGTTTGGATTACAAGCACATTTGTCAAAAATAATCCTGCAAGGGAAAAAGAAACCTTGCAAGATTCAAGTGTATGGATTTTTTTTGTAATGGAAAGTAAAAAGCACACTTTTTATCCCTAGATGGAGATTGGTTGAGATTGAAAATATTTTCTCACTGACTTAGGAATGCACCCAACAAATCCTCATAATACGGTCATCACCAAGCTCGCAATGGCTCTAGTCATGATGTCGTATTATCAAAGTATTAACATTGATAGAGGCTCGATATGGTGAGTGTCTTGGAGAGATTACTATTCTCCTTGCACATAGATTATCAACCTTTTAGAGGTGAACTAGGTGGCCCTTTCTCTGGTGATTAGAGTTGTTTCCCTCATTTCAAAGATTCCTCTTCCTCTTGATTGTAGGGGGCTTGATGATTGAATCTTTGTTCTCACCTAGTTTATCTTTGAAAGATGATATTTTATCTAAAAGCACTCCTCTATGGTGGGGGTCTTATTGATAAGATCTTTTTCTTTGAGGATCCTTTTCCATAAGTGACATATCCTTTTCACAATTATCTATGCTCTTTGATGTAGGGATCAATACCCTTCGCTAAGAATGTAGTATACATTGTTGTAAATAGGATATCTCCTTACATTGTGAAGTAGGTATCCTCTTCCTTATCCTGACTTGTAGACAGCCATGATAAGGAGGGGGGCATATATAGGGTCTCCCTTGTACTATAGTTTTTCATTTATATGATAAATCCTCTAAAGGTAACACACATAAGTTTCTAAATCCCGAAGAGACATGCATTTTTCAATTTTCAATATGCTAAATCCTCTGAAGGTAATGCAAATAAGTTGCTAAATCTTGAAGAGACACACATTTTTCAAATTTCAATATGCTAAATCATCTGAAGCTAACACACATAAGTTGCTAAATCCTAAAGAGAAACACATTTTTCAAATTTCAATATGCTAAATCTTCCGAGGGTAACGCACATAAGTTGCTAAATCCTAAGGAGACACACATTTCATATTCATAGTGATACAAGAAGGTGGATCTATGGATATTCCAGAAGCCATCAATAGATGCATTACAATTTCAAAGCATAGTTTATGGGTGAGCTATCAGGTTTGGCCACCTATTTGGCTCTCCCTCCTTGGTGATTCACGGTAAGGTGGGCATCTTACTAGGTAAGGTAATCACTTCCTCTTCTCTCTCTTTTTTCTTTCATGCTAGTAGGACTGGATCATGAAGCTATGTTATTTATAGTGTTTCTCTTGTCTTTCTTATGTAATCATTTATGCTTTTATGATAGCTTTCCAAATATGATATTAGT
The DNA here is from genome assembly GCA_027943335.1 of Chamaecyparis obtusa. NCBI lineage: Eukaryota > Viridiplantae > Streptophyta > Pinopsida > Cupressales > Cupressaceae > Chamaecyparis > Chamaecyparis obtusa. The sequence goes on along the minus strand of BSBK01010451.1, from coordinate 92,702 downwards.
ATAGGAAATATTTCTTAGCAAGGTTTCCTCTACTAGTTGATTTGGGTTTGTTTTAGTACTAACCCCTCTTTTATGTTTTTACACCCTTGTGCGTGTGTTTTGAGTTAGAATCTTTTAGTTTGGGGGCTTGTGTCCTTAGGCTAAAGTGTTATTTTATCTCATTGTGAATCCACTTGGCTCTCTTCTTTCTTCTCATTTACCAAGAGTTTTCATTGAATCCATACTCTTGCTAAAGTGGGGGCTTAATGTATCATCTTAAAATGGAAGCACTTCCATGTTAAGAGCATTTATCCCTCTAAGTAAGTGGTCTAGGGTCATGTCAAGAACCTTGATTAGGTCTTTGCATGGATCTAGCTTTTCCCCCCTATTCTGCTTCTCTCTCCACCCATTTGTATCTTTTCCTAGCACCTAGTCCTAAGAACTTAAGATCTGAGACCTCAAGGTCAAGGTCAACCTTGACCTTGACCTAGGGCAGAGTCTACCTTGACCCTAACCTAGGTCAGAGTCAACCTCAACCCTAACCCTAGGTCCAATTTTTAAGTTCCAGAGGTTTCAGGATATCAGGCTTTGGAAAGTTTTATTTTCCCGCTTTCAGGTCAGCTGTTTCTGATTTTGAAATGGTAAAATCTTAAATTGCATTTAATCTTGGTCCATTTCTACGGGTTAAGATTAATTGGGATTTAATTCTCCAATGTTGACCTCTCTAGAAGTTTGTGCCCTAGATCACTATAAAAGGAATCCTTCCTCTTTCATTTCAATCCATCAATCACCAAGCAATTCCATCTCATAGTCTCTCAAGCAAGCATTCTCAATCATGGAAACATTAAATCCATCATCCATTCAAGCATTCAAGTTCCCCATTGAATATCAAGGATTCCAACATTCAAGCCTTTGAAGGGATTTTGTTCAAGCATTCAAGATTCATCATTCAAACCCTAGATCTATCCATCATGGTGGTTTGATCTGCCTTCAAGATCCTTTGTTCATCTTCAAGATCTATTCATTCTTCCCTCAAGGTGTATTCCAACCATACAATCATGGAGGTTTTGATTTACATTTATTAATGTTAGGTTCAAGCTTTCATATCAACATACTTGTTTACATTTGAAATACAATTGCATATCTAATGAATATGATAGCTTCATTATTAGATCTACTTCTACTACTTGCTAGCATTCTCTATTTCAATTCTATTATTAAGATTGATTCCAAACCAGGGTTTGACTAAGGTGAACCCCTCATCCAAATAATAAAAACCATTTTTCTTGTAGGTATAGGTACATGACAATGAATTGCAGTGCAAATCTGGATACCCTATTCGATGAACTTTCGAGATCCTCAAATAGAATTTCCATCGGATCTATTTTGGGTCAAGGTCAACCTTTAGTGTGGGGTAAGATTGTGCCCTACTATCTGGGTCAAAGTCAACCTAACCTCAAAAAGAAAAAAAAATTATGGGTTTTCTCTGTCTCGGCATTTCCAGTCTGGAGCAGGATGCAAAATCTCCTGAAATTGAACATAGACATCAGAAAATAGTGATTTTTGTATCAACCTTCTTTCAAGATAATTATTTCTATTTTATTTAGTTTTTATGTCCACAAAATTTTCCATCATAGATATTTCACACCCTATCTATCTATTTTCATCATACATATTACATCACACACCTATTCAAATTTACCACTATTCATTTTGGTGAACCCGACAAACTTACCCCCTATCTTTTGTGGATTTAGATGCCCTATTGTGTTAGATTTCCTTCTTATTTTAGACAATTCCTTCTTTTTGGTATTAGGTATTTTCTTTTCTTGCATCAAGATTAGATTTCTTTTATGCTCTTGCATTTTAAATTCAAAAATACAAAAAAAAATCTATATATTCGACAAAATCCAAAAATATTTCTTGAATTCCATTTACTATGAAGATTGTTAAGATGCTTTGGTGTGTGATTATGTTCTTTATTACCTTTCTTTTAGCATCTCTTTCCCATACCTATGATTTTTATGAGAGTATCATTCACTTCATTATGTTGGTGTTCCTTCATTTTGCACTTGCCTATGCTTTTGTGAAATTGACTGATACTAGTCTTCCTACTTTCAAAACTTTCATTAAAGATTTATGTGGTAGCCTTATTACTCTTTTGGATTATGTGAAGAATTTGGTAGATGATACACCATCTCCTCATCTTCCTAATCCTAATCCTATCATTCCTAATTTGATTCCTAACCTTCCTATTCCTAATTTGATGCATAATTCTCCATCTATCAATCCTAGACCTTCCCATACATATGATGGGATTCAAGCTATAGTTCAGGATGAAGATGTGCAAGAATTATTTGATTTACCTTCTCCTTTGATTCATGATGATATTAAAAGAAAGGGTAAATAAACTTCTTCAAAACCTATTATCCCACCTTATACGACCTTTACTCATGAGCATGATAAACAATCACCTCTTGTAGAAGCTTTATATGATATATACACTACAGGATTCAATATGATGACTAAACAAGGTTATAGAGGTTTAGGGCTTGGAGTTAATGAGCATGGTATCAAGTATCCAGTTCATATACACCCTAAACATGATATGTATGGTGTTGGTTGTTTACAATCTCAATTCAAGGTGGTTGACATTGATTTTCATCTTCCTCTTCATCCTACACCTACCTTAGATAAACCTGATACTCGTCAAGATGTAGCTAAGAAGGTGTATGTTCAATTAATGAATTCCAAGAAATAAATTTTTAAACCTATGCCAAAAAATGCTTTATCCAAGTACAAATGTCCTTTTCATTATAGTAATACACATTTACTTGCTGATTGTAAACATTTCAAGATATATGTTAGGGAAAGAGCTGCTTTAGGAATTATATCTCATTCTCATGCAGTTTTACAATTTCTTCATAATTTTGATATAGGGGATACCTCTCATTCTGATATAATATAGATTTCTTCTCTCTTGTCTCTGGACTGGTGGGTAAGAGGTGTATTTTCATCCAGTCTCCTAGGATCCATTAGGCTTTTAGCATATATTGTGTCTTGAGCTTAATTGGTATTCTTTCTATCCTCTCTCTCTATGGTTTTGTATTATGTTTATAATCATCCATAGATTTTATATTCCAGATATCTTTTCTAAGGTATCCCTTTCTTTTCATCCCTGGGGGGCAAGGTTCTTCTATCTTTCTCTTGTCTAGGTATCTGCTTTCCTTAGCTTAGTGGAATTTGTTTATTTGGCAACATTATTTCATTATATTGACCGATGTTTTGACTATTGATATCATGTTTATATGAGAGGTTGTTATCCTGGGTCATCATCTCTTCTCTATTTTTCAAATTATGTTCATTGTAAACTCTTGCCCTTTCTCTAGCTAGTTTTGGTTCTATTTGTTGGGTACGGGATTTTTTTGAGATAATCAAGGTTTGAGTGGGAGCTTGTGTAGAGTATTTCATTATCTGTGTTGCAGGATCATAAATATGGAAAGAATGTTGAGGAGGATTGATGTAGAGAATTTTTTGGCACAAACTTTGAGATGTGGAAGCTAAAGATGGAATATCTATTGATTGATCAGGATCTATGGGATGCAGTGGATGAGAATAAGATGAGGCCCACAAATCCAGTTTTAGCTGCACAATATGATGTGATGGATAGAAAAGATAAAGTCTTATAAGATTGTGTCTTTTAGAATCAATTTTGATTAATGTCCATGACGAGTCTACCTTGAAGAAGCTTTGGAAGAAGCTAAGTGATATCTATAAAGAGAAATCACTTGTGAATAAGATTTTCTTAAGAAATAAATTGTATTCCTTAATAATGGAAGAAGGTGGTTAAATTTATGAGCATTTGGAAATATTTAATATGTTGGTGACTCAATTGACCTCTGTTGGGGTGTCAATAGATGAAGAAGAAAGGTGCCAAATCTTTCTATTTTCATTGCCAAACTCATGGGACAGCCTTGTCATGGCCATAGGGAGCACTTGAATTGTATTGAAGATGGAGAATATTGTTCCTTCTCTAATTTTTGAGGAGATGAGAAGGAAGGTCTCTCTAAATGCCAAAGAGGCTTTGACTATTCAAGGAAGACCAAAAGAAAGAGGCAAGAATGAAAAGAAGCATGGTTGTTCTAAGTCCAAGAATAAGGGGAGATCAAAGTCCCCTAGTAAGTCCAAGGAAATTTGTTGGAACTATGGAAAACTTAAACACTTTAGAAAGGACTATAAAGAAGAAAGGAAGGAAAATAAGAAGAAGCAAGATTCTAATTCTAAGTCTGAGAAGGAAGATGGAGATGCTTTTATTGCAGCCTTGGCCACTTGTGCAAGTGAAAATGCATGGTTTATAGACTCGGGTCCATCTTTCCACATGACTCCTAATAGAAATTCATTTAGTAAGTATGAAAATTTTGATGGTGGTAAGGTATATATTGGGTCATAAATTTGTCCTTGATATTGTTGGCTGTGGAAGTATTCATGTGAAATTTTCTGATGGTAGAATTAGAAGATTTGATGGTGTCTTGCATATCCCAAGACTAGCAAGAAAAGTTTTATATGTTATCAAACTAATAGATGCAGGTGTACATGTATAGTTCTCTAAAGCAGTTGTGAAAATGGTGAGAGGTGCTATGGTGATAGAAAGAGGAAGAAGATTGGGTACATTGTACTAGCTTGATGCATGCATAGTTAAGTGCAATATTACTTCTGATAATATTTTGAAAAAGACTACTAAGTTGGAAAAGGAGAGGGTTTCTCTTTCAACCAGTGGTCATGATTTTGGGTATCCAAGGGTGATCTATCTACCAAGTCAAAGTTACCTACAGAGAAGACCATCTTATACCCCCAAAGACTTGGCCATGTAGGTGAGAAGCATCTATGAACCTTGAAAAATAAGAACTTGTTGATGGGTTGAATGATTGCAATCTTGAATTTGATTTTTGTGAGTACTGCATTTATGGAAAATAAAATGGCATTCAGTTTTACTCAAGTTCTTCTAAGTCTTCATGTATATTAGATCTAATACATTTAGATGTATTTGGTCTAGTTGATCTTCCTTCTATTGGTAGATCAATTTATTATGTTTCATTCATTGATGACTTCAGTAGAAGAACATGGGTTTATTTTCCTAAGAGTAAAGTTGAAACTTTCAGTCATTTCAAAGAATTTAAAGCAATGGTTTAGTTGCAGATTAGAAAGAAGATAAAATTTTTGAGGAGAGATAATGGCGGTGAATATTTCTCTAATGATTTTGATACATTTTGTAAATATTGTGGTATTAAATGATAAAAGACAACTATGTATTCTCTATAGCATAATGGAGTTGCAAAAACAATGATCAAAACCTTGATGTAAAAGGCTAGGAGCATGCTGAGTGGTGCTAGACTAGAAAAAAAATTCTGGGGTGAAGTTGTAGCCACTTCCTTCTGTAATACCCCAAAAATGGGCTATATGTTCATTAATCTCTTACATCATCAAATCATACAAAATAGACATCAAAGTCCTAACCTAAGGCACATCTAAACATTATCGAATCCTAATTGATTATCTTAAAATTCTGCATCAGGAAATATTCCTAGCAATATTCTTAATTATCTTAATTATCTTTAATTTTATAATTATTTGGCAATAAATCACATTTATCCTAAAGCTTGATTAATTGAATATTTTTATATTTAATTAATTAGATTTAATATCTTGCCACTTAATTGTGTAATTAAATTTAATTCTATCTATTATTAATTGTATTATTTAATTTTGACAATAAATCTAATATCATATGAATAATCAATTAAATTCTTATTTAATTAATTAAAGCAAGTTGTCATTATTTAATAATATAGTTTTTAATAAAAGTTTGATTAAATAATTGATTAACCTATAAATCAATTGTTTTATTTTTAAAAGCAGTTAAGTTAGAAATAAATCACTTTATTATTAAATTAATTCATAAATAAAACATGCACAATCATAAAAGTAAACAACTATCAATTATCAATTAAAGCTAAACTCTATTTTGAGTTAAAACTTAGCTTTTGCATGTTTTTGTGAGTTAATTATCCTTTATTTAACAACAACTCAAAAATCAACCTGAGTTATTTGAGTGATTTATGGCTTTTTTTCATGCACCTCCAAAGCCTTGGATTTCTATAAAAACAAGGCTCATCTCTTCATAATTCATCTCTCATTCATCTCTCAATCATCTCGCAAATTGCAAACTTACTCTACAGGAATCATAGCATATCAGATTTGGAGAATTTGCACAATTGGAGCTTGAAAGAATCAACTTGCGAATTCAAAGCTTTGTGAGATCAATTTCAATTGCATATTTTTCATATCATAGCATAGAATTTCATAGCTTTGCATATCATTGTTAGATAGATCAATTCATAGCATATCAATTTCATCTAGCATAGATTCATATCCATTTTTATCATTCTTATTGCATAGAAAATATCAAAAATATAGATTAATTGCATTCAATTTCATATCCATCTTTTGCATTCAAATCCTTCATTTAGGTGTCGTCTAGGTCACTGATCTCGATTACAATCTGAGAACATTAATCTCGCACCTACTAGAAGGTAGTAAATCGCTTGGTTAGATAGCTTTCAATTTTGCACGATTTTGATTATCACTAACCTCTAATGTTTTACTGAGTGTTGTGTCTACAGATCAGGTACAATTTTCACACACACACCTTCTATCTGATAAATAAGTCTCCTACATCATCTCTTGTTCATAAGACTCCAATGGAAGCATGGTCAGGGCACAAGCCTTCACTTAGATATCTAAGAGTGTTCGGTTGGGAAGCCTATGCTCATGTGCCAAAGGAGAAGCAAAAAAAAATGGATAATAATGTTATTAAATGTATATTCATCAAATACAATTATGGTGTGAAAGGATACAAGATTTTGGATCATGTTCAAAAAAAGGTATTTTATTCCAGAAGTGTTATTTTTAGAGAAACTAAGCCTTCTTCTATTACAGTGTAGCCAGAACAAATAGAAGAAAAGAAAGATGTGATTCAACTACCTGCTACACTAGAGAAATTTGAATTGAGGCCCTTAGAAAGACAAGAATTTGAGGAGAGCTCTATGAGTTCTGAATCATTAGAGGAAGAAGAGGTACCTAAACTTGAACCTAAAAATAAACTAGATCTTGTTTGAAGGTCTACTAGACAAAGAAAACCACCTGAAAGGTATGGATATTCTCCTGATGATTGGAGGTGTATATTTTATTTGAGAGCTAATATTAATGAATCGATATTTGTAGATGAGGATCTTGGTATGAATGACTCATATTCTTGGAAAAGATCTATGGATGAAGAGATGAATGAAACATGGGACCTTGTACCATTTCCTAAAGGACAAAATCTTGTTGGTTGTAAATGGGTGTTGAAAAAGAAGATAGGTTCAAATGGAAGCATTGAGAAGTATAAAGTATCTTTGGTTGGAAAGGGTTACTCCCAAGTTGAGGGAGTAGACTATGGTGAGATATTTTCTCCTGTAGTCAAAATGACATCCATTCAATTTTTTATTTCTATTGTAGCAGCTTATGATCAAGAGATCGGGAAAATAGATGTGAAAATATCTTTCCTTCATGGAGATTTGGAGGAAGAAATTTACATGACACAACCAGAGCACTATGTGGTGAAAGGTAAAATTCATTTGGTCTGTAAGTTGAAGAAATCCTTGTATGGTTCAAAACAAAGTCCTAGGATGTGGTATCATAAGTTTGATACATATGTGTTGAGTTTGGGATTTGTGTGGTCTAAATTTGATCATTGTATATATTTCAAATCTGATGGTGATCATTTAATGGTTATTTATGTGTATGTCAATGACATTTTATTTATTGGAAAAGGAAAAGGTTTGATTGTAGAATTAAAATATCAGCTCTCAACAAAGTTTGAAATGAAAGATCTTGGTGCAGCAAAGCACATTCTGGGAATGGAGATTATAAGAGATAGATAAAACATAAATCTTTGGCTAGGCCAGAGTAAGTATGTTGGTAATATTTTGAAAAGATTCAATATGCAGGAATATAGACAATTGTGTGTTCCTACTACATTGGGAACAAATATTTTTAGTTTACAGTGTCCTACATCCCCATTGGAGATGGAAGAGATGATTCGAGTACCATACTAGAGTGTTGTTGTAATTTTTACGTATGTTATGGTTTGTACAAGACCAGATGTTTCCCAAGAAGTGGGAGTACTTTTATGTTACATGTCTAATCTAGGAAGAGCACATTAGGATGAAACAAAAATAGTTTTCAGATACTTGCGGGGTACCTCAAAGTACTCTATATGTTTTCATGGAATAGGAAATGATCATTCCTTAGATATTTGAGGCTATGTGGATTCAGACTAGGCTGGTGATATTGATAGAAGAAAATTCACTAGTGAATATGTGTTTACATTATTTGGTGGTGCAATCAATTGGATGAGAAAGAAATAGGTCGTGGTCACTTTTTCCACTACTGAGGCAGAGTATATGGAAGCTACTCATGCCTGCAAGGAAACCGTTTGGCTTTAGAGATTTTGTTTAGATATAGAATTTAAATAGGGTGCAATGAAAATTTATAGTGATAGTCAGAGTGCAATCTACCTAGTGAAGAACTCGACATTTCATGCCAAGACCAAGCACATTGAAGTACAATATCATTTTGTGAGAGATATGGTTGAGTATGGCAAGGTGAAACTAGAGAAGGTAGAAAGTTTGGTGAATGTTGTTGATGCATTAACTAAGCCTATGAGCATAGAGAATTTCAGATGGAATTTGGATTCTATGGGTCTCTTAGCCCGTAGCAATTAAGTCCATGATAGTTTGGATCCCCTAAATCTTGCAAGGTGTTCGACAAGTGGGAGAATGTTAAGAAACATGTGTCTCAACCTTGCAAAGTTTTTCCAAATGATTCCAAAAATGTTGTTAGTAGTGTTCCACTTGTTGGTGCCTTGGAAAAGGGTGTATAAGTTATCAAAAGAAGGGTTGTGCTTAGTATAATATAGGAGGACCATTTTTAGAGCATATATGACACATTTCATGACTTTTATGAGGGTCAAAAATAGGGACCAAACTTTTGGATGTGAGTACTATTTTTAACCTGGTTTTCTCTATCTTGGAAAATTAAATGTCAAGAATGGGTAACATATGGCATGGAGGTTTTGACCATGGTATTGTAAAAATACAAGTGGTTTCTAGGTTTTGAAATGCCTATATAATGAGGGCTTGGGGAGGAGTTTGTATTGTGGAGTTTTGTTTGCAAGGTTGGGTGCTATAAGGATGCTAGTGATGTCTCTCCGAGCTTGATTTGAGGTGATGCTCTTGTAAGAACTTGCATTGCAAGTTTATTGTAATCATTTTTTGATTTGGTAATATATTATGTAGGTTTTAGAGTGTGGGGTTTTTCTCATGTAATCATTTTCCCCACGATAATCACTATGTTATGTTCTCATTGTTTTATTTATGACCTTCTATGTTTCTTGATATGCTTGTAATTAGTTGAGTTAAAATTTGCATACTTTTCCTCTCAAGATTAGTGTAGGAAGTGATTCTGCACACCTTTTCTTCCTTACAGACATGTGTATGATTAGATGCTTGTATAAATAAATAAATAAAAGATTGATTTTCTATGTGAGGCAGAGTAAGAGACGTGAATAGATGTGTGAGTTTATGTGCAAGATGGAGATAGAGGACTAGAGGTGATATAGTGCAAGTCAATTTCATTATATTTGGCAGTGGTGTGCAAAATGTTGAGAAGTATAGAAAGAAGACATTATAAACTATGTTGTAAAAGATTGGTGTATGATGGTAGAGGGTTTTCATAAGATCTATGTTGTCTCCGATTTGTGATCTATTAATCAAAATTGTTTCATACATAGTCATATGCAAATTTATCAATTCACATCTTGTTAGTAAAAATCTTTGTATTGAAAGTTAGCCACTTTCATATTTTAAGGTAGTTATCCCAATTAGAAGTTGTTGAAATGACCCATAGAAGCATTCAACATGTTGAAGATGTGAGTAATGAACAAGAAGAAGACATAATGGAGGAAGAGAAACCATACTATGATAGAAAGTTGGATTCAGATGAATTTCTTTATTGGGTTATAGAGATGAAGTATTTTGATTTTGAGGGTACAAGTTAGGATAAGAAGGTGAAGTATGCTTGCACAAAGTTGATAGGTCATACATCACTATGATGGGAACACTTGCAGACAAATAGACAAAGAAGGGGGAATGATAAAATTAATTCTATGGATAGAATGGTGAATAATTTGAAGGTGAAGTTCTTGTTGAAAATGTCAAATATTATTGATTAGACCTTGTTTATGTGTACCGACATTAGTATTTTGTCATTGATGTCAACATACTATTGTTGTTGCAGATAGTGTGCTTAGTTTGTTTAGAGAAGATGATTTTAGTTGTTTAGGTAATATATTGAGGATATTTTTATGTGATTCTAGATGATGTTTCATATATGTAGTTGATTCTAGTCAACCTATAGAGGTTCGCATAACAGTTTGAGTGAGCTATGATTGATTTATCAGTTACTTTTTTTTCAATGTTCCAGTTATTTAGGAAGTGTCAAAGATTGAGTTTTTTCTTCGATATGATCATATTGGTTGATTCAATTGGCGCGAAGCTAGTGATAATGTTGGGATTTATTTTTTTCCTCAACTGGTGTTTTTCATAATTCAAAGTTTGGCAAGTTATCTTTTTTAGTGTGACAGAGTTCAGTGTTCAGCATTGTTGATGATAAGTACAAAGATGAGTTTAGATTTTGAGATTAAGTTGATGTGAAGGTTAGGAAAGCTACTCTTTCTTATTTTTGATATTCTTGGATCATGTTATGACTGTATTGATGGTTTGCATTGATCATGGTGATCACATTTTGTGATTTGTTATCATGTTGGTGTTTCTTCATTGAGGTCCTAGTTGACTTGATGAAGTAACATGTTGCGATTCTCGATGCAAATTTGGAAAAGATATTGTGTGTTCAAGGATGAAATTTTGGGTCCAACCTAAGTCTTGTTCAAATTTATTTGGATCACATTGTAGTTAAAGTATAATATTTATATTATTTGTTCTTATAGGTATTAGTCGGCCTTGTCGTGGACTATTCATTGTAATATGTATAAATGGTAAATCTTTTGTGACTGTGAAGTGTGTGAAGATAGAATAAAAGGAAGAGTATGTTTGTATTCTAAAATTGAGGTAAAAAATGTACTTCATTAGAACTATATTGACATTATTTATGTTGTGAGTCAGTTTAGTTATATTGGATAGTTTGTCCATCTTTTTGAATTGTAATTAGAGATTGATCAGTAAACCTGACTAAGGGAAAAATCATTGTATTGTATTGTGAGTATTGAGCTATAGGTAGTGGGCCTATGAATGCATGTGCATTCCTCTTTTGTTTTCATTTTCTCTTAGCTAGGTAGTACTTTTAGTACAGTACATCTATATAGTGAGTTTGACTCCCACTAGGATTTTCCCTTAACCAGGTTTCCTTGAGAACAAATCTAGTGTTTTGTGCTATGTGTTATGGATATTGCATTACTGTTTATCTTTCATTTCATTAATTATATTAATTATGTTAAATTTTTAGAGTTCTACACAACTGATTCACCCCCCCTCCCTCTTAGTTATACTTATCTTCTTTGGGCCTAACAGTTCTTACTTGTAGATTATTAAGGGAGTTTGTTCTAAAAGTTGCAAAACCTAAAATAGAATGAATCTAGTGTGAAGGAGTATACTAAGGAATTATACAAGATAGATATAAAATATGGTCATACTAAGGATGATGTTGAATGAGTTGTGAGGTATCTTAATAGTTTCAAGATGTCTATACATGATGAGATCAGTTTAATCAAGTTGTAGAGTGTAGAAGAATCTTATTAATATGCCTTCAAGGTTGAGGAAAAGTTGAACAAAATAAAAGAAAAAAAATAGAGAGGAAGAGGAGGAATATTTTAGAGAGGAGGAACCTTTACTGGAGGAGGAAGATCTTATGAAAAATTAGAACAAGGGTAAGGAAGAAGGCAACAAAGACAATTCACACCAAAGGGATGATAGAAACTTTCATTATAATGGTGGACATAATGGCTATAGGAGAGATGATAAGAAGATGTTAAGAGGAATTTTATTTAAGTGTGAAGGAGAAGGACACCAAGCTTTTGAGTGTAGTCATGGAAATTCAAGTAAGAAGACAAAGAATAGTCGAAGAAGTGTTTGTTCTAAGGAGGAACCATTTGGATCCTTAAATCAACATGGAGATGGAGAAGCTTTGATGATAAGGAGATCCCTATGTCAGAATGAGATGGACCAAGAACCATTGTAGAGGAAGATCTTGTTCTATACAAGATGTAAGGTTGAAGGTAAATGTTGCAAAGTTATCATTGAAAATGGTAGTTTAGATAATTTAGCCTCAAAAGAGTTGGTGGACAAGTTGAAGTTATAGAGATTGAAGCACCCTAAGCCCTATTGGATAACATGGACTCAAGATGATCATAAGGTACTAGTAAGTGAACATTATTTGGTAAAACTTAAGATTGGATTTGTACCATCCTAAAATCTAAGCACTTAATTTGTACTCATTTGGGGACCATTTTGAGCATACTTTAGTGTGTTTCTTATGGTAGGACCTCACATTTCACTTAAATGCATACTTAATTCAAATATAGGTCCTTCTCATTTTTCAAACACGAGATTGGCTCTAGATTCTATGCATAATTTCCAATTTTTCCATCCATTCACATAATTCATTTTCCACCTAGGTCCTATGCATGCATTTTTAGATTCTGGTATTTGCCCTAATTTCTTGGCAAATTGTGGCTTTCACTGCCCCTTTTTGGCACATTCCTCTAAGTCCCAAGAAAAAATTAATTTTCCTAAACAAGGTCAACCAAGTCGGCCTTTTCCTAGACCTTTGTGCTTTACTTGGCTCTGGGCCCGATGCGGGTGTTTTTCTCATCAATATTTAATTGAGGTTGATCGTGTGAAATTTGAGCCCCAAAATATGTATAAAAGGAGACCTCTTCCTCTCATTTCACATCCATAACTTACATACACACACATGTGAGCTATCATTTATTGTTCATTCAAGAGATCCAAGTGCAAGAAAACATCTATTTGAAGGCATCCATGATCAAGAAGTCAATCCCATCAATCATTCAAGTGCAAGGAATCCATCAAGCATTTCAAGTATTCATTCCATCATTTTCATCATGCATTCAAGGAATTTCATTCCATAGATATATCTTATTTCCCCCACTGGAGACCAAGAAAATGAGTTTGACATCAAGGAAGGAGATCTACATTCATCCATCAAGTCTTCTTCTTCTCTCTCTTCCTCAATCCAACATTGTGGAAAATTACAACATCTACTACATGAGGTTTTGTCTTACACGATTTACTTTTTGGTTTTTGTGTTGAGTCAAAGCTATTTCATCAACATACTTTATCACATACTTAGAGACAATTTCATCTACATGGTATGATATATTCCATTGTTTAGATCTAATCTTTTCTACATGACAACATTTTATCAATTATATTTATTTCATTTCAAGTTTGATTCCAAAACAGGGGTTTAACTAAGGAAAACCTCTTCCCTCAACCTTTTTCCCCTTCTTTTCTGTGTGCAGGAGATAGTTGCAAAGTTTTAGATTTGGATTTGCGAGCTTTGGATATAGTTACAGAACCTCATAAATTCTCATCAGATTTGGAGATACAAAGACTAGGTTAAAATGTTGAAACATCATCCTAGATTAGGTCATCCAGGATGGCCTCATCCTTTTAGGCTTATATTTTCACAAAAGATAGCTACAGACTTCATAATCCTAGATCTAGAGTATTACTTGATTCTGACATCTCTACAATAGTCAAAAATTAGATCTGGAGGTTTTTTTGCCTCATCTTTCTTCAAGGATAGTTAATTTCCTCCTATTTTCCTCTTGCATGTACTTCCATAGATCAGATTTACTTTTCTTTATTCATTTATCAAATTTACATATCATTATCATCCCTTTCATAAGGAATCCAAAAATTTGACATTGTGTAGATCATGAATTGGCACCCTTACTCTTTTGGTTGTGCTAATCGGATTCACTTTTTGGGGTGTTTTTAATTCCAATGTATGTAGGAATTGGGATCTACCATTGATCACCATTTTGTACATTACATTTTTGTGAACCCTACTTATAAAATTTTCATTCTTATTTTGGTGTTAGATACTCTTTCTATGCAATTAGATATCTAGATCTAATTTGTATGAATTGTGTTAATCACTGTTTTGTTACATTGTATGCATGTATACCTATAGGTTCCACCATTGATTTGGCATTTAGATCTCATTTACATCAATTGTATTATTTCATTTAATATATTTGAATTGTGAAAAAGACAAAAAAAAATTGCATCTTGTTCATCCTTAGATTGCATTGCATTTTGTCCAAACAATAAATAAAAATACCAAAATATTTCATCCATAGTTATTGCATTTTATTTTCAATTGAATTTCTATGTTCATTTTCTTCTACAATTTCAAGTTTTCTTCAAGGTGTTTCGTTTCATGCATATGGTGACAATTTAGTTCTTTCTTTCATTGATTCCCATAATTCTCACCCTCCCAAAATTGATACCAACCCTAAGAACATTTTTTATTACCACCATTCCTTGTATATCCCTCTTACCAAAGGGGACTTCAATAACAGTCATGATATTTCTTCTACAGTGTATATTCCTTATGAGGATCATTTGGTACAAGAGGATGATAACATTGATTATTTCTCCTAATGATAATCATTTCCTATGCATTTTATTGATATTCCTTCTATAGATGAGGCCTTGATGAGTTATATTTGTCCTTCTCCTAAACATACCTTGGAAGTAGAAGCTGATATCCTTTGTTCTCTTTCTTTTCCTAAGGAAACCTTGGATATTTATGAACCTAATCAAGTCAATGTCATGGAGATTGATTATAATGTATTACTATACATATATAACAATTCTCAAGACTACAATAACGTGTTTGATGTCCTTCCTTTTACAAACCCAACTTTAGAACATAAGGATTCTAATCAAATGGATTATGTTCAATTTCAATTTCCTTCTTCAATTCTTTCTCCAATACAAATAGGTGGACCATCAAATCTTCAAGGTGATGACTAGGGAACCTTAGACTTTACACCAACATTTTGTAGCAAGGACAAGACCCTTGACTTTGAGAATCAAACACCTTCATCTAATGAATGCATGGATATTGATTGGGATTCTTTAAATTTCAATCCAATTCCACCTAAAATAGACTCTTATCTTCCAAATGGACATTATATATGATGTGTGAAACAAATCATTGATAATCATGATCAATATAAATCACATTTTTAAAAATAAATTCTAGTTTTTTGACATTTCCATCTCCCCAATCAATCTATACATGTTTCTCCTAATTTCTCCTCACAACAAGAGACTATTTTTTTTTGGCTTCTTAAGGACAACTTAATTACTCTTCCTTTGAAAAACAAGGGAAAAATAGAAACCACAAACAAGAAAATTATTTCATTTGTATGTTTCATAAAATTCATGGCCATAAGACTAGTGAATGTTATGATTTGAAGTGTAAAATGCAATAATTCATTGAGTGTGGTATGATTCAAATGACATATAAATTGCATATTTTTAATGATCATTCTCAATAACATATATATTCCTATTATGTTTCTCCTCACTATGTGACATTTCTATGCTATCCTTTGTGGGCTCATTGTCATTTATGGTGATGCAATTTTAGGTGCAATCCAAATTTGTGAGAAACATAATATTCCTTTTTCCTTGACTCCTCACTTGGGGGAAAAGGGTCATATTTCACTCTCCTATTTATCTCAAGGGATCTATTTTCTTCCTTTTATTTGTTTCTTTTATAAGATGGCATCCTTCCTTGCATGCATTTGTTGTTTTACATAAGGATATTCTCTTTTTCAGGAGGTCAACATCCCGAATTGCAACCTTCTTCTTGCTTGAAAACAAATGTCTATTATGAATGAAAACCACTTAGGGAGCATAACATTTCCTTCCTATTTTTCTCTTCCTTTTGAATACATCCAATATCCTTTTTGATCTTGCATCTTTTATACTACGATGTCCTCTCTTGCATGGGTCTATTTTTTTACACAAGTGGTGTAGGAGCAGCCACAATAAATGATGATTCACCAAAGTCCTAGGAACATCTAGATTAGGTTAGATTTATCATTTAGGCATTTATACCAAATTGTAAGACCTAGTTCTAGGATTGGCACAAGTATAAGCCCTCGATCAACTATGGTCAAAGATGGTCAAAGGGCATAGAATCTTAGGATTTTTATATTGTCATGCTTTAATGGTTTTCATCCATGTTGGATCATTAGATTTAGGTATGGACCAATCTTGGTCACCTAGAATGCAAAAAGTGCCAAAAAGTTGTACAACTTTTGCCAAAAGTTGTAAACAAACCCCCCAATAGTCATATAGTTTAAAATTTAGTTGTAACTGATGGGGGAGCCATTCATAAGCCCTATTAGGTGGGTGGAAGGCAAGGATATGTAATTTGGCAATTTGAATCAATAAAAACATAACCATTTCTCTACAAATCCTGAGGAAAACTACAGTTTATAGATTGGTACAGATAGGAGGGCATGAATCTTTGAAGCCAAAAGTTTTCTTTTTGAATCTACTTTCATATGAAATTGATTTCATGTGTTGATCAATCCTAGTTTGGGAGTTATCAAGGTTTTTATTGGACTGCTTGTATTGAAGGCCTAAAACCAGGGTTTTCAATAGGGCTTAAGTGTTTTGACTGATTCCACCATGGGAATTTGATGCCCCTTCATGGAATTAAATTTTTGTTTATGTACTTTCATATTATGTAGGTTAGAAGTGGAGACTTGCAAGGAAGTGAATTTACCATGATGCCCTAGGTGTACATCTCTATGTGTGCACCTACAAGTGACTGAGTACAGTCAACATAATTCCTTGTTGGGGATTCACCAAGACCCAAACATTAGGATTTAGAGTCCTTTTATATTACCTCACATGTTCCCATAATTTGGTTGGGCATTGGTTTGGAGGAAAGAGCACTTGTAGTGCAATTGTAGACCTAATTAGGCCTATTAGCCTTGCCTTGATTAGGTGTTTCCTTATTCTCCATTTAACTTCACACCTTGGTGCTTGGATATGATTTCTAAAGTCCAAAAGGGTATCAGAATCTCTAACTTTTTCAATACTTTATTTGGAAGAATTTTGATCTATGGTTAAAATCTCTTCTAGGAAGGGCTATAAGCCTAGTCTTGGATTTGTAAAGCAACTTGGTTGTCTGGGTTTCTTTTTAGTGAAAGAACCATTGGAACTATTTGAATTGGACCTAAATAGGCCAGATCCATGAGAATAGGTCACCCTTGGTCCTGTTAGTCATTTCATGGGGTTTATTGCTAAATTAAATCATTAGTGCTTCATAACCAATCTTGGTTGTTGGTGTCTTGGACTTGGTATAGCCTGGTGATTAGGTTTCTCTTGTGGTTTCAAGGTTTTGATAACCTTAAACCTTTTCTTTACAACACTTTTGATAGGTGTAGGACACTGCACTCTACAATTTGGGTACATAAGGGTTCAATCCCTTAACCATCATTCACTATTACAAGCTTCATGTTGCCCTCTTTGCATCAAGTGGTATCAGAGCTATGTTTGATCCTGAGGATGAAGAGATCCCTACAAGGGTCACAAACAGTGAATTGGCAAAGACGGTGAGAGAGAAAAGGGCAGCAAACATAGCCTTAACTAAGAGGCTCCAAGAACTTGAGAAGAAGCTAGACAAGGATAAAGAAGATGGGTCTGAAAATGAAGAAGGGAGTGAAGAGGAGGAAGGCACTCCTAATCAGAATATTCCTACAAACCAAAGGCCTCTCATTGATTCCTTAAATTCCATGGGGAGAAGAACCATGGAGGAAAAGATAGACTTATCGGTCTTCAATGGTAAGATGAATGCAGATTTGGCCTTGGATTGGATAGAGGCCTTGACAACATTCTTTGAATGTGAAGACATCCTTGAGAAGTGGAGGGTAAAGATGACAAGATCCAAGTTGAAGGGAGCAGCCCTAACTTGGTGGAACTTCATCCAAATAGAGAGGGTGAAGAATGGGAAGAGCATGATAAATTCATGGAACAAGATGATAGCCCTGATTAAAGAGACATATGTACTTGAAGATTATGGGGTACAACTCCATAGGAGAAAGAAAAGTCTAAAGCAAAAAGACATGGATGTAGGCTCATACACCGAGGAGTTCCTAAGATTATGTATGAAGACAAATGTGGCAGAAGATGAAGAAGAAAAATTAGCAAGATATATGAATGGTCTGAAAGTGTCCATTCAAGAGGAACTTAGCCTACACTACCCTACCACAGTCAACAAGTGCTATCAAATGGCACTAAAGGTAGAGGAGAAATGGAAAAGAAAGTAGGATTTTGGTAAGGGAAAGACAAATGACAATGGGAAGAACTTTAGAGGAAGAGGATCCTCTTGGACAAAGGACAAAATGGTGGCAGCATCAGTAGAACCCCTGACCAAGGAGACAAGGAAAATAATGATTCAAACTCAAGAGGGAACTATAGAGGAAGGAGACCCTTCAATAGTGGGAGAAAAAATATAGGGAGATGAAATGGACCTCTCAAATGCTACTACTACAATCAGTTAGGACATCATGCAGGAAGTTGCCCTGAAAAAGAGGAATAACAAAAATCAAGGTGAGAGGAGAGAACAACTCATTCAAGAAGAAAAAAAAGAAGACAATACATATGCAAGGGACTTAGAACCAGAGGAAGGAGTGTGTTTTATGATGAGACAAGTATTCCTTTAGGTGCCACAAAACCAAGAACCTCCAAAAAGGAAAAACCTCTTCAGAACAAAGATCAAATGCCATGGCAAGGTATGTAACTTACTCATAGATTCTGGTTCAACTAAAAATCTAGTATGTAGTGAAATGGTTCAAAAGTTAAACCTTCCTAAGAAACCACACCATTTCCCCTATCATGTTTCTTGGTTAACAAAGGGCCAACAAACTCTAGTAATAGAACAAGCATGGATAGATTTTTCAATTGCAGACTTTAAAGATAAAGTTCTTTGTGGTGTTGTTGAAATGGATGCTTCACACATCCTTCTAGGCAGGCCTTGGAAATTTGATGTAGATGCCATACACCATTGTTGGAAGAACACCTACTCCAATACCAAGGATGGAAAAACTTTTACCATGAAGCCCCTACCTAATAATAAATCTGAAAAAGAACTTACTATCATCATCATGGGTGAGAAAGAGATGTTAAAAACATTAAAGGAACCTGATACTGAAACTTTTGTTCTAGTCTCTAAACCCAAGGACAACATAAGGTCTAATCAAAATCATCCTATACCAAAGGAAGCTAAGGAAATACTTGAAAAATATAGAGATGTCACTGCTAGTGACCTTCCCACAAGCCTCCCTCCCTTAAGAGATATTAGTCACCAAATTGACTTGATACCTGGTTCATCCCTACCTAACAAGGCCCCATACAAGATGACACCACTACAGCATGTAGAGATTGTAAAATAGGTCAGTGAACTATTGGAAAGAGGACTCATTCAAAAAATTCTCAATCCATGTAGTGTGCCATTAGTCTTGGCACCCAAAAAGGATGGAAAATGGATGTTGTGCACTGACAGTAGAGCCCTAAACAAGATCACTATTAGATATAGATTCCCCATGCCCAGAATTGAGGATTTATTAGATCAACTAGGAGGTGCTTGCTACTTCACCAAGATAGACTTAAAGTCTGGATACCATTAGATCAAGATCAAACTAGGAGATGAATGGAAGACAACATTCAAGAATACTGAAGGTTTGTTTGAATGGTTAGTAATGCCTTTTGGGTTAAGAAATTCCCCTAGTACTTTTATGAGGCTTATGAATGAGATATTCATTGATTTTATTGGAAAGTTTGTTTTTATTTACCTTGATGACATACTAATATTTAGTCATAGAAAGGAGGAGAATCTTAATCATGTGGAAGGGGTACTAAGAAGACTTCATCAGTACAAGTTGGTGATCAACTTGGAAAAGTGCATGTTTATGAAGAAGGAACTTGTGTTCCTAAGATTTGTGATCTCACAAGGTACCCTCAAGATGGACCCTGAGAAGGTAGAAGAAATCATCAATTGGCCTCCACCAAAGAACCAAGGTGATGTAAGAAGCTTCCATGGACTTGCCACCTTCTATAGAAATTTTATCAAAAACTTTAGTCATGTGTGTGCACCAATGCTTGACACAATTAAAGGAGGAAGAAAGAATAAGTTTTCTTGGACAAAGGAAGCAAATGATGTGTTTCAATACTTGAAAAATAGAGTTTCCCAATACCCTATCTTGGTTCTACCTAATTTCAACAAGGTCTTCACTATGGAGACAGATGCAAGTAACTTAGCCATAGGTGCAGTCCTAAGTCAGGAAGGTAAGGTAGTTGCCTTTTTCTCTGAGACACTAAATGAGGCCAAAAGAAAATACTCAACATATGACTTAGAACTCTATGCCATGGTCCAAGCCCTCAAGAAATGGAGGCACTATCTAATCCCAAAATAATTTTTGGTATACACTAACAATCATGCATTAAGTTTTCTCAATTTATAGGAAAAGCTCTCTATCAGACATCTTAAATGGGTGGAACAGTTACATGCATACACCTTCAACATTAAGCACAAGAAGGGTGTAGCAAAAAAAAGTTGCAGATGCCCTTAGCAGGAGGGTTGGTCTAGTTGAAGAAATACAACTTCAAAGTGTGGGAATTGATTCCCTCAAACATCTATACCCTGATGATCCTAATTTTGTAGAAATTTTTCAAGTTTGCACAAAGATGGTTGGAAGATACCATACTGATTTTTCTGAATACCTGATTTAGAATGGACTCCTATTCAAAGGATCTCAACTATGCATTCCCAAAGTTTCAATGAGGACAAATATAATAAGGGAGAAGAACTGTGGTGGCCTAGGAGGACACTTTGGCATCAACAAGATGATAGACATGGTAAGAAGGAGCTACTTTTGGCCAAAGATGAACAATGATGTCAAAAATTTCATAAAGACTTGCACCATCTATCAGCAAGCTAAAGGTGTATCAACAAATCAAGGGTTATACCAACCCTTACCAATTCCTTCTAGACCATGGGAGTCAATCTCAATGGATTTTGTAATGGGGTTGCCTAGAACAAAACAAGGTTTTGATAGTGTTTTTGTGATAGTGGATAGGTTTAGTAAAATGGTCCATTTTGTACCATGTAAAAGCACAAATGATGCTTCTCATATTGCACATCTTTTCTTTAAAGAATTAGTTAGGATCCATGGTCTACCTCAAAAAATTGTATCTGACAGGGATGTGAAGTTTCAAGGCCACTTTTGGAGGACACTCTTCAAGAAACTAGGAACTAACCTAACCTACAGCTCTTCCTATCACCCACAAACTGATGGGCAAACTAAGGTATTAAACATATCATTAGGAAATATCCTAAGATGCCTAACTAAATAATATGCTTAGAGTTGGGATACACTCTTACCCCAGGTAGAGTTTGCATTCAATTATTCCATGAACAGGTCAACAGGCAAGACCCCCTTCCAAGAAGTGTATGGCCTTCATCCCAAAGGACCATTAGACCTAGTAGAACTACCATCTGATTTCAAAATCAGTGCTCAAGGGAAAGAACCAGCAGAGCTCATCGCAAAGGTACAGCATGAGGTAAAGGAAGCACTACAAAGATCCACTTTGAAATACAAGGAACATGTTGATAAAAGAAGAAGGGAAATCCACTTCAAATTTGGAGATAAGGTATGGATATTTTTGAGGAAAGAGAGACTACCTAAGGGTAGATATTCCAAACTTCACATGAAGAAAGTTGGACCATGCAATATACTCAAAAAAATGGGAGAAAATGCATATGAGATCTCCCTTCCCTGTACCTTGCAAATCTCTCCAATTTTCAATGTTGCAGACCTCACCCCCTACAAACGTATAACAGATTTAACAAATGAACAAGGTGAGAAGACAAATATCAATGACGAAGGCTATGTCACTAACCTCCCTCAAAGAAAACTAGTGGAGTTGGAGGAAATATTGGACACCAAGTTGTTGAACCAGACTAGAACCAAGAAGTACATGCAGTACCTAGTCAAATGGAAAGGACTCCCCAACATAGATGCAACTTGGATGATTGAAGACCAGATCAAGCAACATGGAACTTCAATGGAAAAGTTAACCTCAAGTAGGAACTTGAGTTCTAAACTCAAGGGGAGTATGGTGCAGGAGAACCCACAATAAATGATGATTCACCAAAGCCTTAGGAACATATAGATTAGGTTAGATCTATCATTTAGGCATCTAGACCAAGTTGTAAGACCTAGTTCCAGGATTGGCACAAGTATAAGCCCTTGGTCAACTATGGTCAAAGATGGTCAAAGGGCCTAGAATCTTAGGATTTTTCTATTTTCATGTTGTAATGGTTTGGATCCATGTTGGATCACTAGATTTAGGTATGGACTAATCTTGGTCACCTAGAATGCAAAAAGTGCTAAAAAGTTGTAAAAGATGCTTAGCAACTTTGACAACTTTCGCCAAAAGTTGTAAACAAACCCCCCAATGGTCATATAGTTTTAAATTCAGCTGTAAACAATGGGGGAGGCCTTCATAAGCCCTATTAGGTGGGTGGAAGGCAAGGATATGTAATTTGGCAATTTGAATCAATAAAAGCATAACCATTTCTCTGCAAATCCTAAGGAAAACTGGAGTGTACAGACTAGTACGGACATAAGGGCATGAATATCTAAAGCTAAAAGTTTTCTCTTCAAATCTACTTTCATATGCAATTGATTTCATGTTTTGATCAATCCTAGTTTGGGAGTTATCAAGGTTTTTATTTAACTGCCTGGATTGAAGGCCTAAAACTAGGGTTTTCAATAGGGCTTGAGTGTTTTGATTGATTCCACCATGGGAATTTGATGCCCCTTCAGGGAATTCAATTTTTTTTTATGTACTTTCATATTATGCATGTTATAAGTGGAGATTTGTAGGGAAGTGAATTTACCATGATGCCCTAGGTGTACATCTCTATGTGTGCACCTACAAGCGACTGAGTACAATCAACATAATTCTTTGTTGGGGATTTACCAAGACCTAAAAATTAGGATTTGGAGTCCTTTTATATTCCCTCACATGTTCCCATAATTGGGTTGGGCATTGGTTTGGAGGAAAGAGCACTTGTAGTGCAATTACAGACCTAATTAGGCCTATTAGCCCTACCTTGATTAGGTGTTTCCTTATTCTCCATTTAACTTCACAGCTTGGTGCTTGGATATGATCCCTAAAGTCAAAAAGGGTATCAAAATCTCCAACATTTTCAATACTTTATGTGGAAGAATTTTGATCTATAGTCAAAATCTCTTCTAGGAAGGGCTATAAGCCTAGTCTTGGATTTGTAAAGCAACTTGGTTGTATGGGTTGCTTTTAAGTGAAAGAACCATTGGAACTATTTTAATTGGACCTAAATAGGCTAGATCCATGAGCATAGGTCACCTCTAGTCCTGTTAGTCATTTCATGGGGTTTATTCCTAAATTGAGTCATTAGTGCTTCATAACCAATCTTGGTTGTTAGTGTCTTGGACTTGGCAGAACCTAGTGATTAGGTTTCTCTTGTGGTTTCAAGGTTGTGATAACCTTAAACCTTGTCTTTCCTACACCTGCGATAGGTGTAGGGCACTACACTCTACAATTTGGGTACATAAGGGTTCAATCCCTTAACCATCATTCACTGTTACAAGCTTCATGCTGCCCTCTTTGCATCAACAAGGATCTTCTCTTTGTAAGGAGATTTACATCCTAATTTGCAACCTTATGCTTTCTTGAAAGCACATGTTTATTATAAAATATATTTCACTTAGGGAATATATTTGGTTATTATTTTTATCTCTTCTTTTTCTCATTCAAAGTATCACTTATCTCTTTGTTGTTCATCTCTTTTATACCATGATGTCATCCCATGTATGGACTTTTTGTTTAGGATCTTTCTCCCTAGTGAGATTAGTATCATCCTTACAATCTATTCCTTTCTTGGAAGTGCATGTCTTGTATAATTTGGTTGACCACTAAGTATATGTAATTTTACATCCTTCTTTCTCCATCTTTTCATGGATTTTCTATTATTTCATGATGGTACATTATTTTTGGCATGTGGTACTTTGTTTCACTCAAGATCCTTACATCATTTCTTACCAATCATTTTCATGTCCCAAAGGGCATGTCTATCATTTAATAATAATTCATTTATCTCATTCACTTCTTTCTTGATGACTTTATTACTTTATTATTTGATGACTTTTTAAGCATAAATATGTTTATTTTACATTAGTATTTTTCTCTCGTTTGCAACTTATTTTCTTAGAATTGTGTATCTATTATCAAGTGACTATCATTAGGGATGAAATTTATATTTTATCTTTCTTTTACACTTGGGTGAAAAGGTTTCATGTATACTATTTCTCTCTCTCTCTCTCTCTTTGAAGGATCTACTTAGTATATTGGCATTTTGTTTATCATGTGACATTATTTTCCTATAAAGAATTATTTGTTTTAATTTGGGATTCTCTCTTAGAAAATATCCATGCATCCTTGATCACAACCTCTTATTTATTTTCAAAACCATGTTCATTATAAACAAATTCCATTACTTTACATCTCATAGTTTACCATCCTTCATTAAGAATCCCTATTTCACCTAACAATAGGGAGCTAAATGGGTGCATTATTGTTCTCTTCCCCCTCTTTGTCTTGAAGATGTTATCTTTGTTTAGGAACTCCTCTTGAAGGTACATGTCTTTCCACCAAGATATCTTCCTTTCAAGGGTATCTTCCGATATGCAGAATATCCTTTCATGACTATCTATTTTCTTAGCTCATAAGAGTCAAAACTCTTAGCTAAGTTTATGGAATACATTGTTATTTTAAGGATATCTTCTTGTTGTTAAAAGTAGGTATCCTTTATTCTCTTCCTTATGATTCCTTCCACATCACCATCATAAGGAGGGGGGCATGTATATAGCCTCTCTTGTACATTATTTAAAACATTTTTAATCTTCCATTAGGCACACAACATTTTTAAGCAGACATTAGGCACACAACATTTCCAAGCCACCATTAGGTACACAACATTTTAAAGTCGCCAGTAGGCACACAATATTTTTAATTTTCCATTAGGAGCACACCATTTTTAAGCCACCATTAGGAACACAAAAATTTTAAGACACCATTAGGCGCACAACATTTTTAAGCCTCTATTAGGTGCACAACATTTGTAAGCCACCATTAGGTGAAAGAAATTTTTAAGCCGCTAGTAGGCACAAATTTCTCAAGACAGAATTGACTAGCATAAAAAAAAATTCTAGACCATCAATTATCTATTCTCTCTCTTCTCTCTCCATGGTTCACCTGGCATAACACAATTTTCTAAGTCTCTAGAATTCATGGTCTCTCTCTCTATGCTCTCATGGCTCTACTAGTAGGTTAAACCATGGAGTTTTTATTATCTTTGGTGATGCTCTTGTTATTCCTATGTGATCACTTATGCTCTTTCAATATCTTTCCAGACATGATATTACTGGATGGGACATTCATGATCGAGGTCTCTTTCACTATTTTATTTGGATTTTAGTTTTGTACTCTAATCCATTTTGTGTCTTTTGTCTTTTCTTTTCTTTTTTTTCTTTTTGCTTTGTTTTCATGCCCTTTTGCATGGATGTGGAGTTAAGATCCTTGGTTTGGGGGCTTGCATCCTTAAAATTAGTGTTATCTTATCTCTTTTTAATTCTTTTGTCATCATCTCTTCCTTATCCATGAGCATGAGCTTGTCTCATACTCCCCCTAAAGTGGGGGCTAAATCTACCATCCTAAAAACTAAGCACTTAATTTTTGTTCATTTTAGGACCATTTTGAGCCTACTTTAGTGTGTTTCTCATGGTAGGACCTCATATTCCACTTAAATGCATACTTAATTCAAATATAGGTCCTCCTCCTCCTTCAAAATCAACATTGGGTCTAACTTCTATGCATAATTTCCCATTTTTCCATCCATTCACATAATTAATTCTCCACCTAGGTCCTATGCATGAATTTTTGGATTTCAGGATTTTCCCTAATTTCCTCAAAGATTGTGGCTTTCACCACCCCTTGTTGGAATACTCCCCTAAGTCTCAGGAAAATTTTAGTTTTCCTAGACAAGCCCATCTAGGCCAGCCTTGTCTTGGAAAAGGTCATCTAGGTTGGCCTTGTCCTAGAGATTTGTGCTTTACTTGGCTCCAGGCATGGGTTTTTCTCCTAGATCATTAATTAGGTTTTCCCCTACAAAATGTGAGCCCCAAAATGTGTATAAAAGGATACCTCTTCCTCTAATTTTCACATCCATAATTTATAGACACACACATGTGATCTATCATTCATTGTGCATTCAAGAGATCCAAGTGCAAGAAAGCATCCATTTGAAGACATCCATTATCAAGAATTCAAGACCATCAAGAATTCAAGTGCAAGGAAGCCACCAAGAATTTGAAGTCTTCATTCCATCATTTCCATCATGCATTCAAGGTATTTCATTCCATAGATCTAGATTATTTCCCACATTGGAGGTCAAGAAAAGGATTTTGAGATTAAGAAAGGAGATCTACATTCATTTATCAATTCTTCTTATTCTCTTGCTTCCTTAATACAACATCATGGTGAATTACAACATCTAACACATGATTTTTTGTTTTACATGATTTCCTCTTTGGTTTTTGTCTCGATTTAAAGCTATTACATCAACATACTTGATCACATACTTAGAGATAATTGCATCTACACGGTATGATATATTTCATTGTTTAGATCTAATCTCTATTAAATGAAAGTATTCTTTTAACTACATTTATTTTATTTTAAGGTTGATTCCTAAATAGGGATTTGACTAAGGCAAACCCCTCCACTCAACCTTCTTCACCTTCTTTTCTATGTGCAAGAGCAGGTTGTGAATTTTTGGATCTAGATTTTGGACCTTCAGATACAGTTACAAAACCTTAGAAATTTTCATTAGATTTGGAGCTATAAGGACTGGGCCAAAATTTTGGAACAACATCCTAGACTAGGTTGTCCTCGTTGGTCTTGTCCTTTTAGGCTAAGATTTTCATAGAAGATAGTTACAGGCATTGGAATCCTAGATCCAGAGTTTTACATGATTCTGACATCTCTACGAGAGTCAATAATCAAATCTGAAGGTCCATTTGCCTCTTCTTTCTTCAATTTATGTCATTTCCTCCTATTTTTTCCTCTTGCACATACTTTCATAGATCAGATTTAATTTTCTTTATTCATTTATCACATTTACATATGAGATTTACATATCATTATCATCCCTTTTATAAGGAATCCAAAAATCCTACACTGTGTAGATCATGAATTGGCACCCTTACTCTTTTGGTTGTGCTAATCAAATTCACTTTGTTGGGGTTTTTGTATTCTAATGTATGTAGGAAGTGGGATATACCATTGATCACCATTTTATATATCACATGATCTTATTATGATGAAGTTTTGTGTGATATTATGCCTATGGATGTATGTCATATCTTGTTGGGTAGACCATGGTAGCAATATAAAAAAGCATTGTATGATGGAAGAAATAACATATATACTATTGTTGCAAATGGGGTGAAACAAGTTTTGTTTCCTTTAGAAGAGTCTCCTAAGATTGATATTTTTACTAGTGTGAGAGTTTATTCGGTGGAAGCAAGGAAATTCCTGGATAGTTTGAGAAATGAGATTATGTTATATGCTTTGATTCCTAAGAAGACTAATTTGAAATTAGAAGGACAACCAGAGAAGATAAAGGAGTTGCTAAAAAAATATGAAGACATAATCTTAGATAATTTACTTGATGGATTTCCACCTATGAGAAGTATCAATCATTATATGGATCTGATTCATGGAGATAGTTTGCCAAATAAAGTTTCACACCAAATGACACTTGCAGAGATTGAAGAGTTTAATAGAAAAGTGCAAGAGTTACTAAGGAAGGGTTTCATCAGAGAAATTTTGACTCCTTGTGTAGTACTTATAGTATTATCACCTAAGAATAATGGAGAGTGAATAATGTGTACTAATTATAGAGCTATAAATTGAATCATAGTAAAGTATAGGTTCGCTTTACCTAGGATGGATGACATAATGGACTATTTGAGTGGAGCTAGATATTTTACAAAGATAGAATTGAAGAGTGGATAGCATCATATCAAGATCAGATAAGGAGATGAGTAGAAGACTTCATTCAAGAGAAATGAAGGATTTTATGAATAGTTGGTGATTCCTTTTGGACTGAACAATGCACTAAGTACTTTCATGAGATTGATGAATGCGATATTGAAGAAATCCTTGGGTAAGTTTGTGATTGTGTATTTGGATGACATTTTGATTTTAAGTAAGTCAAAAGAGGAACATGTGTTGCATTTGAGATAAGTATTGTAGAGGTGAAGAGAAGAGAACTTGTTGATAAACATCAAGAAATATAGTTTCATGAAGGAAGAACTAATATACTTAGGATTCATGATATCTATATATAGATTGAAGATGGACCCTGAGAATGTAAGATAAATTGATGAATGGCCTACACATAAAATTATTATAGAGCTAAGATCATTTCATGGATTGGTTATTTTCTATCGAAAGTTCATTAGGAATTTCAGTTTAGTTTGCAGCCCTATGACAAAGAAAATGAGAGGAGATAGGAAGGATTTCAAGTGGGCATATGGAGAAAATAGAATTTTTCAGTTATTGAAACAAAAGGTGACTAAAAAACCTATGTTATCCCTACCTAATTTCAATAAATTATTTCAAGTTAATTGTGATGCAAGAAGGAATGCAATTGAACCAATATTGAGTCAAGAAGGAAGACCCATTACCTCCTACATTAAGAAGTTGAAAGATGCAAAGAAAAGATACACAGTGTATGATCAAGAGTTTTGTGCCATAATTCAAGCCCTAAAGAAGTGGAGACATTATTTGTTTCCTAAGGAGTTTTTATTGTACATGGATCATTAAGCATTACAATATTTGAACAATCAAGATACTTTTTGTTAGACTTAGGATGCATCGAAGGGGGGGTGAATTGGTGCAACAATAATCTTTACTTTATTAATCTAATACCAAAAATTATAAACACAAATAACTAAAAGTAAATAGAAAAGGATAAAAATTCATAGCATCATAACACAATGATTGGTTTTTGAGGAAAACCTTGTTAAGGGAACACCATGTGGGTATGGTACCCACAAATATCTCACTTTTGTAGTAATAAGTCCATGTTAAAGGTATAATAAGTACATAAGAAGGAGAATGTGCATGCATTCAGGCTTACATACTAGAGCTTACAGCTCAATACAAAACAATGATCTGACCCTCAGTCGAGTTCATTGATCTATCTTGATTACTATTACCTAATTTCTATGTTCAGTTCAATTGGTAACATAATTACTAAGATGAGTGACTATAGTACCCTATTTTGCATTATTAAGTGATCTTGTTTAAATTTGTGTCCATTTCATAGGATTAAGTACATGTAAAAGGGAAAGAAATTTATACATCTAAAGACTACATGTGTGTGTGTGTGTGTGTGTATATATATATATGCTGAAAAGATTATAGGTACTGTACAAGGAAAGGAGTGAAAATAAAAAATCTGGGCTCACATAGGTCATGAGCATAGCCAACTCCTAAAAAGATAAAGATGAATATAGACATACATTAGTATATGAGCATAAAACAATGAGGGTACCAAACATTGCCTGAAGAGATGATGGAAGGATGACTAGGGTCTAAATCCGATGTGCTCCTACTTGATCCAGTACCTACAAGAAGAAAAGAGATGGAGTTAGATCCAAGGGATCTAAGAAATGCATGATATCCTATTACATATCCTCATCTATAGTCATGCATGTGCATAATCAAGCCATGCATCTCTAGAAGGAAACCATGCTACAAGACATGCACACTCAGGAAAATGTTGTAGAAAGTAAAGAAGATACCATGTTTTCACTAACTTGTTTATTCCATGTACAAGTATAGAAGAAGATATGACACTATTGTTTTCCCTCAATCAGATAATCAAAATTACTAAGAGGATGGCCTTTCCAAAAGGACATCCTTAAAGTACAAGTGATTGTCTAAACAACAAAAATTACAAAGTACTAAAATGTAATGAATGATGTTTCCCTGTAATGTGGGCACTGTCAGGAAGCCCTCAAAACTCCTTGATAGAGACCACATCACAGGCCAAGAACACCCATGATCAAGTATCAGTACCTCCTAGCACCCCACATTGCAACTATAAGGGTTATCAAGAGCCCCATTTCCACTAAGTTCCTAATCATCCTCACAACCCCAAGGAGGAGCACTGATATAGAAAGAGGGAAGAAGTCAGTGAAGAATTAGTGACCATGGAATATTTAGAATCCATGAAGGCATAATAGTACAAGGAAGCTCTACAATAGACTCAATAAGTAGAATAAGATGGGCACAAGCCAATTTCAAGTAGAGAAATCATGGGAGCATAGTCAAAAAGAATAAAATCAATCATGTGTCATGGAAATATCAAGTGGGCATGCATAAGCCTTAATGGAGAAAATGAACATCTAATAAATCATTGCTTGCATCATCCAAAAAATGCAATAGCAACATAAAATGTTGGTGTTCCATCTGATGTTGCTATGGCATCATTTCCAAATGATGCATCCACGATAGTGACCCATCATGCTATGATACCCCAATAATGCAGTCATAATCAAGCATGTAGAAACATGAGAAAGAGGTGCAATAATGAGAAGCAATCATATAGTCTTAGTAAAGTGCACTAAATCCATATCCTATAGTTCCATCAGTAGGATCAATAATGATGTAGTATTGGGGCATAAAAGATACAAGTCAAATCTGCACAAGTGACGAGAACCCAATCATGGGCTTCAAATAAAAATAATAACATCACAATATGGTACACTCCCCAAAGAGGCTCATTACATGTTTTGAAAGCAGTGAATAAACCAAGAACATCATGGAGCAAGAGGTAATATTATGGATTTAGTAATATTGCAAGCATGATGTAAAATCTGAATTTTTTAAGCTAAGGAAAATTGCAAATGGTAGAATGATTGCATGGTGCTGATAAAAGTCAATACCATAACATCATGATAAAAATATAATGAAGAAATGAAGGCTCCACACATGTTACATTTCCTTGAAGTAGTGACATTAGAGCATCATGATGAGATGGCATTCAAGCCTCATCATCACTGAAATGTAGGTACCAGTTATAAAAGAGGAGCTATGATCAAGGTGAAATGGACAGCACATAATGTGAATGAAGCATCAATATCACAGAGCTAGCAAAAAGAAACCATCAAGTAATGAAGTAGTACCTTAACTAATGGCATGATTGCATGTGTTCAAATAGAAAACCAATAGTGATATCTAGCACAAGCCCGAGACCTCATGGATCAATCAATACTACCACTAATTTGATAGAAATTTAAAATTTAGAATTCAACATTCAGTAATCTCATCTACAATGATAAATCCATTGTACAAAGGGAGAAATAGAAGTGATGGTTCTCTATCCCAAGCATGGGAATTCATAGTTAATACAATGATAAATAGTAATAACAACTAACAGCAAGTCACAATGCTCTTTAGAGCATGGATTGTTACAACAGTGAGTGGCAATGATGAGTAAACACCAACAAATGCCATGAATTCAACAACAAATAATAATAACAATGATGCCATGTAGAACGTGGGCCTTCAAGATTTCATGCAATAGTAAATACAATAATGGAGCCAATCATTAGTGAACCATGCAATGAGAACAACATCAATCACAATGTTCCATAAAGCATGGGCTAGCAAGAATCTAAACCTTTCAAAAGATATAGGGCATGGTACCATGTAAATAGAAGAATTAATGATGCTCCAATGAATACCAGTGAAATAAATGATGCAATGGAGTGATGATAAGCACATGGGCCATGACCTTCACATCAATCATGCATGATGGATAGTAATAAGATAAGCATATGGATGCCCTAGCTCACAGCTTGCGGGCCTGAGAAGATGTCCAAATCATGTTGCAATAGTGTATGATTAATCATTAGCAACAACATATCATAGATCATGGGATGAAGGAGTAAATGAGCATAACAAATACATTTCATAATGCTAAATATCAAGCTCATGATAAAAATAAATAGTGAGCAATAAGCAGAGAAAAATGAGTAAACAATGATGCCCTAGCTCATAGCTCGTGGGTCCTGTTGGCACTCCAAATTTTCAATACATGAGTCTTGTGAAAATTTTATAAATTTGAAGTGTGTCTAGTTGTTCATGAAATTGTGATAATTTTTCCACAACAAACCCATAAAAGATCCTGCAAATTTATTTTTTCTTCCTCAGTATCTAGTGAGCCCTAATTAAGAGTTAAACCTAAGAAAAACCCTGAATGTATGCCATTTTCAAAAAGCCCTAGGTCGGTCTATTTTAAATCTATTTGAGCTTTATCTTTTTTATCACTTAAAATCTCAAAAATGCACGTGTAAAGTTTTCCTAAAGTCTCAACGACTAGCGGTTTTATTTTTTCCTAAGTCTGGTGGCTATGATATATCCTAAGTCCTAAATACTTTATATTCTAATGTTTCGGCTTTCATTCGGCTTGGTATCTTTAAAGAAGATCTAACAGCGGTCATATAGTCGCATAGAATCTTATACACCTATGCGATCATATGACTAACCGTAGATCTTATAGAGAAGCTTAATGTAGAAACAAAGTGGGACCGTTGGAAAATATTTCACAAGTGGTGGCCTTTTATTTGTAAAGGAAAGTGGGACCAGCGTCATTTTTTCTTTAAAGGTGAAAGTAATAAAGAAGATCTGATGGTTGTCGTATGATCGCATAGAATCTTAGAGACCTATGCGATCATGCAACTAACCGTCGATCTTGCATCAAGCTCAGTGTAATTCTTGGGTGGGACCATGGACAAGTGTACATGACTGGCGGTTTCTCATTGGTTAAAAATAGTGGGACCAATGTCAATTTTTTGCATAAGGTTTTTCTTGATTGGTTGATAGGACTTGCTGACATGGAGGATGTTAGAAAATACCAGTGCTCAGAAAGAAGGAAACTACATGACAACTTGCCAGTTGTTGCAAGCATGGCTTGTCTTTAACACCAATGGTAAAGTGGGACCAGTGGCTTAAGAAATAGATGACAGTGGGTGAATGTTTAACGGTTTGTTGCATGGTCGCATGAGCTTTTTTCAAACCATGCGATCATGTGACTAACATTTGTTTTAACAATAAGAGTTATAGGGGATTGTTGCTAATAAAGAGATTAAGCAATGGCTTGTTGTATGTTCACATGAGTGATTTTCAGGCTATGCGATCATGCAATAGGCCGTTAGATCATCTTCTAGTAAAAATCGATAGTTCTAATTCAAACTAGAGATAAAGTGACGCAAATTTGAAGTTCCCATTAAGAAGTGATAGTTCATTTTTTTAGAGGAGTAATGGTTGAATTGTGCTAAATGAATTGCTGAAATGACTTCTTTAATTGCTCATATATCAAGATTCTGTGCACTCTCAGAAGCACAAAGAAATCAAAAAATTGTAGAGACTCAAGTGTGAAGAATTGCAAGGACTGGTTGTTGTCTCCCGATGATTTCCCAAAAAGAGGTTGGTGAAATACTTATATGAATTGCTTCCCTACTAAAAGAATCATAGTTCTGTAGTTTATATATCTTGCAAAGGTTTCTTTAAGATAAATCCTAAAAATGGCACCAAGGAAAGAATTGTCCGGTAAAATTGAGTATAGTGAAAGAGGTTTGCATGAGGATTTGTTGTAATTACTTCCCAGCTCTACTACTAACCTAGTGAAAACCAAGAGTCTGATTCCCAAAGACCCTAGGGTAAAAGTAGCGGAGGGTTTATATGACACAGTAAATTTTATTAGGGAGGCCAAAATTGGTACAATCAATGCAAGTGGTGACTCTGATATCACTGGATTAGATCTATTCAAAGTAGGTTGTAGTCAGAGAAATGCCCCTCACCCTACAAGCAATATATGGTAGTCTGACCTGGGAAAACTTGTGGTACCTGATGTCTTTTTAGATGTTGATTTGATGATCCAGGTTGCGAAGAGTTATGACCCAATCACTAGGGAGGTTAGGGATGCAAAGGGAATATTATTGATCAAAATTTCTACTGAAGAGATCAGGAAGGTGTTCGGGTTAAGTGAACCCTTAGATAATTTAGAGAATATTGATTTTGAAGAGCTAAGGCAAGTATATGATGCACAAAGGAACTATTTCAGAAGTAAATTGTTGAAGGATTTCTACACCAAAATTGGGAAAATGGTTATTATGGGACATAACACACAGGAGCCTTTTAAAATAGAATATTTTGATTCCAAAGCTAAGGGTGCATATTGGTCATTATGTCAGGTTTTTGGAAAGGATGTTAGTGAGAGGATGCCAATACATTTGATGTACATGGTGATTCACATTCTACATTCACATCTATCTATTACTTTTGATTTTGCTCCATTCATTGCTGAACAAATCCATAATGGATTAGTGAAGATTCAAAAGAATGAAGATGACAGACCCTTCTGCTGGTATTCTTTCATAATGTACATGTTTTTGTTTAAAGGAGCAAGCTTTTTTGGGCAAGAAATGGAACTAATGAGATAGAAGGATGGCGAAGATATGCTAGTCCAATTATGGAGCCTTACAATGACCTGGGATAGAAAGGATAACAGTTTCACAAATTTTGATAAACATTTTGTAGCCAGACTCAGGATGTTGTTTGTCTTAGACAACCCAAGAATCCCAACAGTATTGGCACAGCTCATTAGGCCAAATTAGTTTGCTAAGAATCTGAATATTATTCACAATTGGGGTGATGTCATTTTCTACAATGTATCAACTGTCATTAGGTTGTATGGTTTCAGGGGGACCCCTTTTATATTGCCTTATCATGTACCCCTTAGGATTGGAATTGTAGAATTTCTTAGGAAATTGGGAGATATTGAAGAGTATGCCCTCACTGGAAAAGGCAAGGGAACATGGGAGAGCATGGCCCAACACAACTATCAGAGCAGATGCAAATAGCTTCTTCCCCTATTGGGCTTTCCTCATCAAGCCCTATTGTTGAATTTCCTCCTTCCCCTCTTCCTCCTTCCATGGATGAGGATGACATTGATCAAAAGGTAAAGCAGAGGTTTGAGAAGAAGATAAAGGATGTGGTTTCACATTTTTTTGCAAAGGTGAAACCTAAAGAAATATACAAAACTGCAAAACAATTGGCAGACATTTTAGCATCTTTTCAAAAAGAATTGGTTACTGTGGACAAGATTTTGGAAAAATGGGCTGCAAGGAAAGATAGTCTGAAGTCAATTTTTGATCAATTTAAGGATAAATGTATTGTGGATATAGAGCTAACAAACACTTACAAGTTTGTTAAGGATCTTTCTGATTTTGAGGTAAATAGGGGGAGTATAAGAGCAAGATTAGAAATCTTAAGGGTGAGATATTTCCAGGATGATTTTCAAATTTTTCCTGGTCTTATTAAGGTAGATGGGGTAATTAAAGATAAAGATCAATGGACGGAGCAAATAGATAGACAAGTATTGTCTAAAGTAGACTCCATTTTATGTACAGATGATAATACCCCATTCATACAACTTGTTGAACTCCTTCAGGATACTAGGATGCATTTTGCTAATGTAAGAATAGAGGTTCACCAGTTGGTTGCTGAGTGGAACAAATTATTACCAAATAAGGATGAAGTCCTTGCCTTTCATTGGGCAAGTGAAGAGACCTATATGACTTGGGAATCAACATATCCCTCAGAGGGTTCAGAACAAGAAGAAGCATCAAATAAAGAGGCAGCAGGTGGAAATATTCCAAACCCTCAAGATCAAAGCTAACAAGGATAAAGACATCAAGTAGTTATCATAGATACGGATACAACACCTGGCAGAAGTTGAACTGACCTTGGGAGCTATTGTAAGATTTTGGCACTCATCTTTATGATCCATCTCAAAGTTTTGTAACAAGAAAGTTTCTATTTTCATTTTTTGTCTTATATGAGAATTCCTTTCTTGTCTTTTCTATAAAGATCTGAAGCTTGTTTGCAATCCTTATTTTCTATAAAAGGATTACCAGGATCAATGAAAAAGGACCGAGAACTTGATCAATTTTACTGATAAGTTTCTTGAGTCTGGGATATTGTAGATCATTTTTAGACATTATTTCTATAAAAGCATAATATTTTCTGGTTCAAGTTATTTTCAGAAGGTTATACTGTAAAGCATTTTGTGAGCATGATATAATATAGCATTTGAATAAGATCTAGGATTTATATCTCTCCTTGGGTATTTCTGTTTGAGTTATGAATTGTTCCAATTCATTGCATAGATGATATCTATGTGTATGTCTATATTTCTCAGCTCTGATCCAGGATCAGATTAAATAATCTTTGAATGTGACATAAATTCTTTAAAGTTTTTCTTAAGGATGCATCAGTAAGTAGTGTGAATCTAGCAACCTTTGATAAAATCCACCACAGGGCGATTAGTATTTTCAAAGGGGAATAAATCTTTCAAAGTTCAGTATATTTGTTCATGTATAACAGTCTTGCAGTGGAGGTGTAGCCCAATGGATAAGACACTAGCTGGCAGTGAAGTTCTTCTCATAGAGATAAATGTTTAAAAGGATTCTACTGGTATTTCCATCTTAAAGCATAAAATTGTAAAAATTATTTGAAGTTCAGTGATTTGCAGAATAAATTACCACCTAGTGATAGTGAAAAATCTATGAATGAATGGTCATCATTTAGGTTTCTCTTATCATTCATCAATTACATTTAAATCCAGTCAGTGATTAGTGAGATAAGTATTGTTTTTATTGGATTAGGAGCACCCTCCTTGGTTTTGTAGAGCTAGAAGTGTAGAGGTCAGTCTTGTCCCTACAGTTGGTCCAATCACCTCTAGAGCTAAATATTTGGATCTAACCAATCCTCAAAATCTGTAGATGTATTGGTTGCATGTTAGAGCATAAAGTCCATTTTGGGAACCAATAGGTCCTTAAAGTAAAACAGTGAGCATCTAATAGAAAAATAATATAAAATATGCCCAGTCATTCCAAAGCAATGAGCCTGGTGCCTTGAATACAATATATGTCATAAGCATGGAGCAATGTTGTAATAAAAATCATAGTAAGTATGCCCTTGAGACAAACAAGTAAATACAATGATGCCATCAAGGAATATAGAGAAGATGTTAAAAAGACACAATCCCTACCTCAATCGAGCTTCCATATGATGAGGATAAACACCACAAGTTTCTAAATCCAGCTTGAGATCACAAAACCAAGGCCAGTCCAAGATTGCAACTTCCCCAAATAACAACAGTAGCAGAGCTCGATGCTTTTAGCATCTTTTCATCTTTTAGGATGGGTTTTGAGTTACATGTAAATGTTTAATTGGATAGTTTTTCCCTTTTATTAGGTTGAGAACTTATTCATTAAACATATTAATTAAACTTATTAATAACCCACCCCTTAGACCATAAGTTATTCTTGTTAGGGGAAAGTAATAAAAGATAAATGTAAATCATGCTATTTCTTGGTAAGATATTGACAAATGATATTTTTATAAATCATTTTTGTCAAATATCATTTTTTAGCATAATTGAGGGGTAGGCTAGGATAGGATTGATTTGATAAAGGATGGCTTAAATTTTTGAAGATTTTCATCTTCCCACCTACCCTTATATTTCTAGGATTACTATGATTCAAAAGCATCTTTGAACCTACCCAAGATTTGGTCAATCTTTTCAGATATTTCCCTTCACACCAATCTCAGATTTGATGGAGTTAGATAGTGAATCCCCAAGATTCTTGGATTTTCAGATTTTGAGGGTTCACCTATTTATACCTCTCACTTTGGTGATTAAGGAAGTTCTTCCATTCTCTCCCATTTGGAGATTTGCATGTTTGTAGCTCTGAGAGATACATATTGTACTTCGCTTCTTTTTTAGTGAATATAAAGACGTTGTCCTTCTTGTCATTACTTTTTGAGTTTTCCTACTAAACTTCATGTCAAGGTTATTGTGATTTTGTTATGTCCTTTAATCTGCATGGTGGTTTAGATTGAGTGTTCAAGGAAGTGTTTTGTTATTTATAGTCCTAATCTATGTACATTTGGGTCTTAAGATGTGGAAGTTCTTTCCCTTTTTTTATTCCAAGTACCTCTTTATTTCTAAGAATATCAAAGCAATAGGGTCAAGTTGTGAGTCAAAAAGTTCTTTTCAAGTGTCTTTGTAATCATTCTTCAATCTGTGGATCTTTAAAATTTTGGTGAATCGCCTAGTTTTATTTTTAGTTATTTAAAGTTCATGCATCCTCTTCCCTTTTCCTCCAAAATTTAGTTTAAGTTTCAAGGTTATTCAAGGGGAATCTGACCCCTAATCTGTAGGTCTACTTTCTTATAGGTCACCCACAACCTGAAAGTAGTCCCATGTTTCAAAAGATTGCTATGTTTCACACTTAGCCTTCATGGGTGCAATCCTTAGTGACAATAGTTTTTGGCATGCCCGGTGGGACTTGTGATGTTTCTCATCATTCAATGAGATTTTGGTGTGATCCTCAGTGCAATCAGCCTTTGGAGGTATTTTTCCAAACACCATGTCGACTCTAAGAAAAATCTATTAGTTTAAGCAGTCTGAGTGATGGTAAGTTTCATAAAATATCCATTTTTACCAGCTCAATTGATGAATAAGAATGGATTTTTCTAATACATATTTTCCTTATCATTCCCCATACCATGAGAAAAATTCCCATGTTCCTTCATTCCTGTCATATCAATCTGGCCAAGAAGCTACATGTATCCAAAATATCCTACCAATAGAAAATTATCAGCATGCATATGAACCACCATGCCCTTCCCCCCCACATCAAGTATCCTGGTAGCATGCCTATGAACCAACCTATGAAGGTCACCATTACAATCCTCAGAATCAGTCCAACATCATTTCATATATGAGTTCCAATGACTGGTTGACAAATTTTCAAGAGAAAATGAGGTCTTTCATGGAACAACATGTGGAGATGGTGGCCCAGAAAGAAGAGTTCTCAAGGAAGCTAGGGGAAAAGATGGAAACCCATGAGTAGACCCTTAAAGAAAAGGACCAACAGATCTTGACACAAAATAAGGTCTATGAATAAAATATCAAAGAATATAAACAATTAGTAAGGGTCATCTATCTTATAACTATGAAAAATGAAGAGGGCCTCTGAAAAGAGTTAGCAAGAAATGATGAGTTTCATGATCATGATCTATGGCTCTTGGCTGCTACTATTGAGAATTACAAAGAGGCCAATAAGTTTCTATAGAATGAGGCTACTCTTGTGTGTCCAAAGTTCCAAGGAGATGCAAGCTTGGAAGTACAATTCCCTGCAGAAGAGGAAGACCTAGAAGATTTGCATACTAGAGAGGAGAATCACAAGGCTCAAATTCCAAGTTTCTTGCTTGGTAAGTCCTCTAGCACTTCTATTGAAATTCCAAGCTTTAGGATTTCTCCTTTAGTTCAAAATCCTAATCAGCAGGGGCCCAAGTCTCTCTCATTCCCTAATCTCTGTACATTTTTAGAGCCTCTTCATGATCCCACCCCAGATTTCTAGTCACTCCATTCTATTCCTATAGAGGAGACACATGAAGGGATTTCCTTCCAAAGTAACAATGAACCCATCCCCTAGCACTTAAATCCTTATGAGTCAATCCCTGAAGAGATCCTTCCACCTCATAAAATTTCAGATCACCAGGTAGAAGATGAAACTTTTCCTTTAGATGCACCTTTGCATAATGTCCATGAGGAACAACTAGATTTGTTACAACATAATGATGAATTAGAGGAGCAATATAAGGGTAAAGAAATAAGTGAATAAGGTGAGGTCCTAACTATTCTATTCAAAGAAATGCCTTCTTATATTGAGAAAGATGAGACAATACAAGATTTATTGGTTGAGCTCCCTAATTATGTTAGTAGAGATAAAGATGATATAATTATTGCTAGCTTAGAAAAAAAAGAATATTTTAACTCCATAATTGATGCTTTCTTCTCAACTATTGTTGATGTTCCTCATCCTCCTGAAACAAATAATAGCATGCATGTTCTTAAGGAAGAGTTTGTATTTCAGGAGGTTGATGTTGTCCTATTTTCATAATCAAAAGCTACCTACAATAAGGTGGTGGAAGACTCTTCACAATGAAATCACTCTCAAGAATCATGTCTCATAGACAATGAGTAAGAACCAGTGATTGTTAAAGGCCTAATGCAAGTTGATAGCTTTGATGAGCTATTGGTTGTCCCAATAGTAGAGGAAGATGATTCTCTAACCGTAGAAGAAGAATTGGTATGGCAGGCCATCATGGAGGGGTGGACTTTTGGAGAAATTTTCACTGGTCAGCATGTTGAGGTCATTAATAAGGTGCATACTAAGAAAGAGGGGACAACCAGCATACAAAGGCCCAAGTTCATACTCTCAAGGGGATGTCCTATTAGATACCTTTCTTGGGTAGGGTCAAATGAAACATCCATGCTCAAAGATTTAATGGAGGATGATGTCAGAGATCCATTTCTTGATGAGCAAGAGCTTGTCCAATCATATTAACCTCCCTGTAACAACAACACCTATGATCTATTTAAGGTTAGTATTTTGGACTACCAATTTCAAGGGTGGATATGCCAAGTGGTTCAATATGTTTTTTGAATTCCATATCCTCTTTGTTGAAATCCAATCTACAAGGTATAACACTCTAAGGAGGATGGGAAGTTATTTCAATAGTCCATTCAATGGCTTTGTTTAACCAGTTTTCTATTACTAGTTAGGATAGGGTAGGGTAGAATTTTTATGTGCTCCCTAAGTGCTCTAGCACAGGTGTGTTTTTAATTTTAGTTTGGTTTCTATGGTTAGTAATAAGCTTGAGACACATTGATGTTACTCTACAAAGATCCATCAAAGAAACATTAATGATTGGTAGTAGTGAGTAGAGTGCCCACTATTACTAATCATCAATCCTCACATGATAAATCTCTTAGAGAAATGCCAATCTATCTCAGGAATTTTCTTGAAGAGAAGGAGCTATTTTGATTGGAGCCAAGTTCAAAATACTCTATGCTCAATGGATGCAAAAGGCAACTGGTTAATGGTACTTAGCAGGCAAGCACTCAGCTAAGGTCACCAGAAATGTTACCTAATTTCTATGTTCATTTTAGTTGGTAACCTAATTACTAATATGAGTGACTACAATACCCTAGTTTGCATTATTAAGTGATCTTGTTTAAATTTGTGTTCATTTCATAAGATGAAGTACATGTAAAAGGGAAAGAAATTTGTACATCTAAATACTACATTTATATATATGCTAAAAATATTGTATGTACGATACAAGGAAAGGAGTGAAAATAAAACATCTGGGCTCACACAGGTTGTGAGCATAGCCACCTCCTAGAAAGATAAATATAACTATAGAAATACATGAATAGATGAGCATAAAAAATGTTAATATTATTAAGAACAACAGAGAGGGGGGGTGAATCAGTTGTTCTCAAGTCTAGATGTACCAATTAAACTTTTAAATACTTCAACAATCTTAGAT
Organism: Chamaecyparis obtusa; assembly: GCA_027943335.1. Taxonomy (NCBI): domain Eukaryota; kingdom Viridiplantae; phylum Streptophyta; class Pinopsida; order Cupressales; family Cupressaceae; genus Chamaecyparis; species Chamaecyparis obtusa. Next base: position 50,892 of record BSBK01010451.1, on the reverse strand, counting down.
CTAATCACCAACACAACTCGGTCTCTAAAGAATATATACCGGAAACATATAACATGCAGTCTAATGTCCAAAAGTAATTAACTTGCATAATATAGAAACATTCACATCAAAAAATTCACACAACTATAACACCAGGATTTATAGTGGAAACCCAATTTGGGAAAAACCACTTTGTAACATGTTACTGATATTTTCACTCTTCTAAAGTGAGCTTTATGAGAAGCCAACCTTATCAAAGGTTTACAAACACACTACTAGGTGTGACCCTGTTAAAGGATTTAAACACTCTGTCAAAAGTGACCCAGTTAAAGGATTTAAGTACATTCCATTAGAATGCCACCTTGATTAAAGGATTTAAACAATGGTTGTTAGGTCAACCTTGATTAAAGGATTTAGACTAATACAATAGTTAGAAAGTAGCAGTACTTTCTGATCTGAAAAACATACAACTCACTCTACAAATAACAGATCCAATTCACACATATATGATGATTTACTGACTGAGTTCCATTTCCATCTCCGTCTATGATCTACTCAAAATTTGCTTCAAGAAATCACAACTCTGATCAACTCCTTCACCTTCAGCCTTCTTCTTAGACTTATCAGTCAATAACATCAACAACTTCATCATACTCTATAACCTCACACTTGGTTTTCCTATATACCTCTTTAGTTAGGTAGATCCATATTTTGTTGCTTAATCTCCTCCATAGATCTTAGGTTAGGTCAAATTCATCAAATCCTTCCAACATTTAAGTTCTTCATCCTTCCTTCTAGATACATCTTGAAACTTCTCATTGAATCCATAATAAAATGATTTACCATGCATTAAATTCTCCATAAAATCAATTAATAAAGTCAACATGATTTACATAACCCAAGAATTCTACTATGTCAGCTGGGAATCTGAATTCTTTCTCCAAATATAAATTACTAACACTCAGTCAATATTATGTTCATCTCCTTGGTCATCACTGCGCAACTTGGTCATCTCTTCAAACTCTCTTCCTCAGCTAACACTGTCTTGCTCGGTAATTTCCTATCACTCAACATAAACTGATATTTGGTCAACACTAAATTTACTTGGCATATATTGGCACTCGGTCGACACTAACATCACTCAGCTTAAACTAGGTTTCTTCACTTTTTCTCAGTTAAGCCTACTTCTTCAATCTTTCTTCTTACTTAGATAAACAATACATTATCTTATCAATGTGCCAAATAATCAAGTACTCATTGAAGTATCAAATAACTCAACCTTTCCCTAGGTTCTCTTTTTATCTCCCTTTCCCTAATCCTTTTCATCAATCAATAGATATAGTACTTTCTAAGATAGCAACTTCCTTACCAGTTAAGGTTTGACATCAATGACAATACAACAATTATTTCAATTGTAGTTTCCAACAATCTTCCTCTTTGGCATTGATGGTAACACCACATGAATAACACATGATTTACCAACCAATCCAGAACTTTATCATTGCATCAAAAATATTTATAATATCCTTAGCTTCATTTTGATTCACAACAACTTAGCCTTACTTGATCATTCACATAGTTACTCCCTTTGAATCTTTTCAGTATCTCTCTCCCTCTAATTCTCTAAATCTTTAAATCTCGGAACATATACCTCAATGTTTTTTATATCTGTGTTTTCATTTGAATCTCTCCCTCTTTGACAATAATGCTAAAGTAGTATCTAGAACTTACATCTTTCATATGTAGATGTCATCTTATCAGTTTAGTATCAGTATTTATTCCTCTGTCATCTTGCTTATGACTAATTATCATCTTTGTTATTCTTTTCACAACTCTAGGCAGCTCCTAAAGTGTGACCTTTCATGCATCAATTTGTCAAATACTATGTGTAGCACATTTGATGTAGTGCTCCTAGTTGACTCAGAAGCCTCAATTAGGGGAATCACCCCTAATTTATGTCTAAGATATTCATGAGCATCCTTAGGTAAAGATTTTGTGAATATGTATGCTAGTTGTTCCTTTGTATTCACATATTCCATTCTCACTTCTTTATCTTGTACCAGTTCCCTCAAGTAATGATACTTGATAGCAATATGTTTGGTATTTGTGTGCATCACTGGATTCTTTGATATGTTGATAGCACTTGTGTTATTGAAGAATATAACAACTAGTTTAGTGATCTCCTCTTTCATACCTTTCAACAATTGCTTGATCCATACCAGATTTGAATAGTTCACTGCAGCTATTACATACTCAGCTTCTGCTGTAGATTGGGAAATGCAGTTTTGTTTCTTGCTTGTATAGGAGACTAATATTTTTCCTAGAAAGAAAGATCCACCACTTGTACTTTTCCTTTCATCAACATTCTTTTCCTAATCTGCATCATTGTAGACTCTCAATTCAAATTTCTCATTCTTCTTGTAGTACAATCCATAATCTTCTTCTAATATACCATTCTGTGGAGGTGTTCTAGGTGCAGACATTTGTCTCTTGATTCCTCTATCATTATAGAATAGATTGAACTCATTTGATATAAACTCTCAACCTCAGTCAGATCTCAGAAATTTTAGGCTTCTACCTATTTCTTTTTCAACCTTGGCCAAATACCACTTAAATAACTAAAATGCATCAAATTCTTCTTTTAAAAACATTACAGTCATCATCCTAGTGTAGTCATCAAAAAATAGAATAAAGTACTTAGCACCACAATAACTTTGTAAACCCATAGTTCCACAAAGTTCAGTATGAACCAAATCCAAACTATTCTCAGAAGTAAATGTCTTGCTCTTGAAACTAGACTTTGTCATTTTTCCCAACTGACATTGTTTACACATCACATTATTGGGTTTCTTCAATCTTGGTAAACCTCTAACTTTCTTATTTTTACTAATATTTACCATATTTTCAAAGTTAACATGACATAGCCTCTTATGCCATAACCATACATCCTCAAATTGTGCAAACAAACATGTCTCTTCAAATAGATCTAGATAGAACAAATTACCTCTAGTATGTTCTCCACTTCCAACTAGTTCACCAGTAGCATCAAATATTTTAGCCTTCTGGTGATAAAATTCCACTCAGTAACCAATGCTATTAAGTTGTGCAACACTTAGTAAATTATAGTTAAGACCTTCAACCCAATAGGCATTTTCACAAATGATCTTATCAGTTAACTTAATTGATCCTTTACCCCTCACAGGACATGGTGCATCATTACCAAACTTAACACTTCTACCTTTGTAATGATCTAGGGTTTCAAATTTACTTTTATCACCAGTCATGTGATGTGAGAAACCACTATCAATAATCCATTTATCACCTTTACTCACATAAGAAATAAGTGCAGTTTTCTCATCTTCATCAGAATCATCTTTCATAGAAACATAAACTACTTCAATATCAAAATCATCACTGTCACTATCAATTTTCTCTTCTGCAATATAACAATATTTCTTACCTTTATCCTTGTAATCTCTATACCTTCGGTGATCTATGTTATCTCTCTTATCTTTGTACTTTCTTTCTCTTTCCTCATCCTTGCCATTCCTGTCAGGACATCTTGCAACAATATGGCCAACTTTGTTACATGAAAAATAGATTATAGAAAGTTTACCTTTATATTTTCCTTTTCCTTTTTTCAATCTTCTAGCCATGAGTTCCTCAAGATCATCTAGTTCCTCATCAGAAGTGTCACTGTCACTTTCACTATCACTTTCACTTTTCACACATTTTTCTTTTTCTCTCTTAGATTTATGAAAAATCATTTGTGACTTGAATGCAGATTCAACATTAGAAATAGTTTAGTTATCATAGTTAGATAGCTCAAAAGTAGTAAGCTTACCAACAAGACTTTCCATAGTTAGAACATTACCAGGGTTACATTTTGATTCTTGAATTGCTGAAATTTTGATAGCATAGATAGGAAGCAAAGTTCTCAATACTTTACCAATGACATTTTCATCATCAATGATTCCATTAGCTCCTCTGATAGCATTCATTATCTCCTTAATTATACCTCAATACTGAGCAATATTCTCACCTTCTTTCATTTTCATTTCATCAAACTTACCTCTTAAAATTTTAGCTTTTTCCCTCACTACATTTGTATCACCACCATAGATGGTTGCAAGAGTATCCCACATTTTCTTTGTAGTAGTGCAATCCTTGATATCTTCAAATTTAGGATAGCTTAAGGTAGATGTAATCTCTAACATTGCTTGATTGTGTTCCTATTTTACTTTCATCTCCTTGACAGTCAAAGGTGCAACAGGTATAACATAGTCATGTTCAACATAGTATTTCGTCGAATCACCAATACTAGCTAGATGCAATTTCATTACACTCTTCCATGTAGGGAAGTTCTCCTTGTTCAACTTCGGTACCTCCTTTTTATACATCTTGATCATTAGCTTCAAGTACCTTTAAAATTTTTCTCTGTAAGAAACAATAGCTCTGATACCAATTGTTAATATTATTTAGAACAATAGAGAGGGGGGGGTGAATCAATTGTTCTCATCTCTAGATGTACCAATTGAACTTTTAAACACTTCAACAATCTCAGATCTAATCACCAACACAACTCGGTCTCTAAAGAATATATACCGGAAACATATAACATGCAGTCCACTGTCCAAAAGTAATTAACTTGCATAATATAGAAACATTCACATCAAAAAATTCACACAACTATAACACCAGGATTTATAGTGAAAACCCAATTTGGGAAAAACCACTTTGTAACATGTTACTGATATTTTCACTCTTCTAAAGTGAGCTCTGTGAGAATCCAACCTTGTTAAAGGTTTACAAACACACTGCTAGGTGTGACCCTGTTAAAGGATTTAAACACTCTGTCAAAACTGACTTGGTTAAAGGATTTAAGTACATTCCATTAGAATGCCACCTTGATTAAAGAATTTAAACAATGGTTGTTAGGTCAACCTTGATTAAAGAATTTAGACTAATACAATGGTTAGAAAGTAGCAGTACTTTTTGATCTAAAAAACATACAACTCACTCTACAAATAACAGATCCAACTCGCACATATATGTTGCTTTACTGACTAAGTTCCATTTCCATCTCCATCTATGATCTACTCGAAATTTTCTTCAAGAAATCACTACTTTGATCAATAACATCAACAACTTCAGCATACTCTATAACCTCACACTTAGGTTTTCCTATATACCTCTTTAGTTAGGTAGATCCATCTTTTTCCACTTAATCTCCTTTGTAGATCTTAGGTTAGGTTAGATTCATTGAATCCTTCCAACATTTAAGTTCTTCATCCTTCCTTCTAGATACATCTTGAAACTTCTCATTGAATCCATAATAAAATGATTTACCATGCATTAAATTCTCCATACAATCAATTAATAAAGTCAACATGATTTACATAACCTAAGAATTCTACTATGTCGGCTAGGAATCTGAATTCTTTCTCCAACTGTAAATTACTAACACTCAGTCAATATTGTATTCATCTCCTCAGTCATCACTGCACAACTCAGTCATCTCTACAAATTGTCTTCCTTGTCTAACACTATCTTTCTCAGTAATTTCCTATTGCTCGGCATAAACTGATGTTTGGTCAACACTAAATTTACTCAGTATATACTGGCACTCGATCGACACTAACATCACTCAGCTTAAACTAGATTTCTTCACTTTTTCTCAGTTAAGCCTACTTCTTCAGTCTTTCTTCTTACTTTGATAAATAATACATTATCTTATCAATGTACCAAATAATCAAGTACTCATTGAAGTATCAAATAACTCAACCTTTCCCTAGGTTCTCTTGTTATCTCCCTTGCCCTAATCCTTTTCATCAATCAATAGATATAGTACTTTCTTAGATAGCAAATATCTTACCAATTAAGGTTTGACATCAATGACAATACAAAAAGTGTTTCAATTGCACTTTCCAACAAAAATAATGAGGGTACCAGACATCACCTGAAGAGATCATTGAAGGATGACTAGGGTGTGAATCTAGTGTGCTCCTACTTGATCTAGTACCTACAAGAAGAAAAGAGATGGAGTTAGATCCAAGGGATCTAAGCAATGCATGATATCCTATTACATATCCTCATCTACAGCCATGCATGTGCATAATGAATCCATACATCTCTAGAATGAAACCGTGCTACAAGACATGTGCACTCAGGAAAATGTTGCAAAAAGGAAAGAAGATACCATGTTTTCACTAACTTATTTGTTCCATGTGCAGGTACAAAAGAAGCTATGACAATGTTGTTTCCCCTCACTCAGATAATCAAAAGTACTAAGAGAATGGCCTTTCCACAAGGACATCCTCAAAGTACAAGTGATTGTTTGAACAACAATTAAAAAGTATTGAAATGTAATGAATGATGTTTCCCTATAATGTGGCCACTATCAAGATGCCCTTAAAACTCCTTGATAGAGACCACATCATAGGCCAAGAACACCCATGATCAAGTATCAAACCCTCCTAGCACCCCACATTGAAATTGTGAGGGTTATCAGGAGCCCCATTTCCACAGAGTTCCTAATCATCCCCACATCCCCAAGTAGGAGCATTGATATAGGAATACGTAATCAGTCAATGAAGCAGCAGTGACCATGGAATATTAAAAATCCATGAAGGTATAATAGTACAAGGAAGCTCTACAATAGACTCAATAAGAAAAACAAGATGGGCACAAGCAAATTTCAAGTATAGAAAGCATGGGAGCACAGTCAAATAGAAGAAAAGCATGTGTCATGGAAATATAAAGTGGGCATGCATAAGTCTTAATGGAGAAAATGAACATCTAATTAATGATTTCTTGCATCATCCAAACAATGCAACAAAAACATCAAATGTTGTTTTTCCATCTGATGTTTCTATGGCATCATTTCTAAATGATGCATCCACAATAGTGTCCCATCATGCCATGATACCCCAATAATGCAGTCATAATCAAGCATGTAGAAACATGAGAAAGAGGTACAATAATGAGAAGCAATCATAGATTCTTAGTAAAGTGCACTGAATCCATATCCTACAGTGCCATCAGTAGGATCAATAATGATGTAGTATGGGAGCATAAAAGATACAAGTCAAATTTGCATGAGGGATGAGAACCCAATCATGGGCTTCAAATAAAAATCATAACATCACAATATGGTGCACTCCTCAAAGAGGCTCATGGCATGTTTTGAAAGGAGTGAATAAACCAAGAACATCATGGAGCAAGAGGTCACTACAACATTTTAGGTCAAATTTTGATGCCAATTTACGACACCACTACAATTTGTGTTTGTTTTTGTGTTTTTTTACAAGTGCCCCTGACTGTGTCATAATAGTGATGATGATGTCATAATTGTGACACCCATTTGGTTATAAACAAAAAAAAGAAAGAAAAATAAAGTGTCGTTTGTATTTTTTGTGAATTCAAAGAGTTGTCATGAAGATGACACTACACTTTTACGTGGAGCAAAGAGGGCATTCAAGTTTGGTGTGCACAAAGAGGCTAGCACCATGTGGGAAGAGGGCACTGGCACTTGAGGTAGGCATTCAAGCTTTGTCTTCTCATTAACTCAATTTCATTTTGATGGCATTTTTTGATTTAATGTCACAATATGAATGTTAATAGTGGCATTGTTTACATCTTAGCATTTGGAATGCTCGATGACCCACAAGCTTTGAGAGCTAGGGCATCATTGCTATTACCTTCAAGGCATTGTGTGAAGTGTTTGATCTCTCTTTATTTTTTTGGCTGTTGATATTCACTATGTGGTACTCCCTAATTATGATCATCTCATGAGGAAATGTCTTGGTGGCTTGCAGGCTACAAGCTAGGGCATCATACATTGTTTATGAGCTCACTATTGAATACTGACATTGTTTACATCTTTTCATTTGGAATGCTTGATGACCCGTGAGGTTTGAGAGCTAGGGCATCATTTCTATTACCTTTAAGGTATTGTCTAAATTGTTTGATCTCTCTTTATTTGTTTTTTTGTTGATATTCACTATGTGGTACTCTCCATTTATGATGATTTCATGAGGAAATGTCTTGATGGCTCGTGGGCTACAAGCTAGGGCATCATATATTCTTCATGAGCTCACTATTTAATACTGGCATTGTTTACATCTTTTAATTTAGAATTCTTGATGACTTGTGAGCTTTGAGAGCTACAGCATCATTTCTATTACCTTCAAGGCATTGTGTGAAGTGTTTGATCTCTCTTTGTTGTTGATATTCACAATGTGGTACTCCGCATTTATGATCATTTCATGAGGAAATATCTTGATGGCTCGCAAGCTGCAAGCTAGGGCATCATACATTGTTCATGAGCTCACTGTTTAATATTGGCATTGTTCATGAGCTCATTGTTTAATATCTGGTCAGGCCATGTAAATGGTACCAGGCCAACCCAATCATCCCAAAAAAATGTGTCATGTTTATCTTTGTCAAATACACTCATTCACCATTTTGTTCTTGTTCTTCATACAAATATTGCATCAAAAGCAATTGTAAACAATGATTCAAATAAAAAAGAAACAACTACAATAGATCAAACCCCAAAAGAATATAGTCAAGGAGAAATAGTGCCCTAATCAGAGACAAGATGAACTTTTAATGTAAGCAAGCATGGAACCAAAGAGGGGAAAGTAAGGCACCAACCAGACTTGAGAAAATATAGCATCTGAAATCATAGAGGACGCTGACAAAACAAGGAGGTTAGCAAGTTAAAAACTCAACACCAAATAAAGCATGGAAAGGCACCAAAGAGCACGAGAACTAGCATCCAAATTAAAGCCAATAGAAGCATCAATAATTTGGATACTAGAAAGGATAGGTTTAGTTTAAGGATGAAAATTTTTACAAACACTATACATGAAAAACACAACCCAAACAAAATGATGAGTGCATGATTCCTTTACCCGCACATGCCAAATTTCATTATCATTTTCATCAAACATGATCTGCTAAAATTGCCTATGGTGTTTGGAAGTCAACCTAATTTACATTTCTTAGTTGTAACACTTAGTCATAGATTTGAATTAAAAATACTTGTCACAATGATCTGTAAATTATAGATCTCTTTCTATGATGAAGAGTTGAAATCACCTCCAAACAATTTTGGATTGTAACAAGAATAAATTTCATACCTTACCCACACAAGACCAGCTGTAAAAATCTTAGCCTTCTTCTCCCCTAAATTCACAATAAGAATAGTTAAAATTGAATGCTCTTAGTTTTTCTTCAAATCTATTTGAAACTCCTATGAATTCACTATGCATCAAGTATGGCATATGCAGGAATGAATTTGAAATAAGAAAGAAAAATCTTTCTATTTAAAAACTAGCATAATTAAGCCCTAAACAAAAAAAGTGCAAACGTATAAACTTACAAGCTATATACACCACCCTGATCCGCTAAAAAGGTCTTAGCCTTCTTCTCCCCTGAAATCACAGTAGGAACAAATAAAATTCAATACTCTTAGTTTTTATTCAAATCTATTCAAAACTCTTATCAACTCATTGTCCAATAGTTAAACTAACCTATGACTTCAAAGAAGGAATTATGAAATATAGTTGTAGGTAGTTATCTCTTCTATAATGAAGGAGAAGTCAAAGGTAATGATAAATGAGGTTACTGCTATTAGATCATACATTAATACACTTACTATTTTAAATTTGAGCTCAAGCATCATGCAATGTTATTGTTGTCATTGCATGCTTGCTTCTGTTGTGCACCATATATTATTTTATACACTGTTTATTTCATTAAGACCGTGAGCTTGGCATTTGTAATTTATTTTTTGTTATTGGATCAATGCTACCATGTTTTTGAGGTTGTGTATGGCTTGAAAATGTACATGCATAATTGTAGATGAGGATCAATAATAGGGTGTCAGGCATTGCTTAGATCCTTTGGATCTAACCCCATCTTTTCCTTCCTTGCAGGTTTTGGATCATACAAGAGCATACTGGATTGAACCCTAGGTCAACACTTCATTACTTCAGGAAATGTCTAGTACCTTCATTATTTATGTTCATCCACTTATGTATGTTTGCATTCATTAATATTTTTTTGAAAGTTGGCTATTAGCGACCATATATGATAATTCTTGATGTTTTTGGGTCATTTGATGAAAAGATGTAAAAGTTTCTTAAAAGTCTCAAAATATCGTAAGTAAAAACATTACACAATGGCATTAAAATTAAGTACAATATGAATTCACATGCCTTTAATTATGTTACACTTTTGAAATTATCACTCATTGGTCATTTGACAATTCAAGATATAAGTATCAGAATATAAATTGTTGTAAAAGGAAGAAACACATATGTATCATCATTTAATACAAAATATAAAAGTATCCCACAAACACACATTTTCTATTATAACAACCATCCTCTAATCCCATGGTGTACTAGTCTCAAAGTAAGAAAAATTTACTTAAGCCATCATATAAGTATCATCCTAAAGTTTAAATAGACATTGACTATGGATATACAACACTGAGCCATAATAAACTACAGAGTTTCACTACAATGTCTATGTCCACTTACAATTGTACACACTAAATAGTGCACTTCTCTAAGTCATTACTTCCAAGGGAATCCATGAATGGAAAACTTTGAGAAAGCGACCTAGAGCTCCCTAGGCATGGAGTCACAAAGATGTTGATGGTGCTCTCAGTTAGAGCTATTGAAGCATGCAACCTTGCTAGTAAACCACATAATGTGAGATTCAAAGAGACAAGGGAAAGAATTCCAATATCCTCAAGAATCAATGGAAATGCAATGCAACTATGCTAAGAATGAAGATGCAAGCTAAGATATGAAAGGAAAGTATTACAAACCCTTGCTAATTAAGCTATGTGAGCTAATCTAGGGCATAAAAGAAACTAAGCTAGATGCCATGAATAGCTATGATGCAAGAATGAAACTAGAATGCAAGAAATGATCTCCAAAAGCTCCAAAGTCTCCAAGAAATCCTGCAACATAAGATTAACATAAAAATTTGGGGTCTAAGAATGAGAAAAGAGCTCTCCTTTTAAAAGAATTGAAAAGGAATGGACCATGGAGATTAAGAGGCAACATATTTAATCAAGGGTGGAGCTTGAAAGAGGAGCAATCCATGTGTACAAATATCCTCCAATGAGAAAATAAGAGTTGATTTTTGTGTCCATATGAGACAAAAAGTCATTTTCTTCTTTTTATAAAATAAGAATAATGCTTTATTTGTGCAACTTAGGATAAGATGAAAAGGTGGGGGCTTTTTATTTAATAAAAGGGGAGGGAATTCCTTTTAAATAAATAAAGACTTTAGGATAAAATGGTTAGCCGATGGAAAATAATTGAAAAAATGATAAAATAGGATTTGATCAAGGAAATTGATATAATTGAAAAATGTTGATTCTTGAAAATACTGATTTGGGGATTTGATAAATTGCTGAATGGGGGCCCAAAGTCTAGGCGACCATTTTAGGGTGCATACATTTTTCCCTCTTTGACTAATGTGAGATCGATTTGGGATCATATGTGGTCAAAGAATGGAATTGAAATGTGAGATCGATTTGGGATCACAAAACAACCCAGACGTGTGTTCGACGGATGGGAACACCTCAGGACAAGCATAAGGATAAGTTGACAAAGATAAGCTGAAAGACAAGACCAACACCTATATAGCTAGGTGATAATCAAGTCTCAAATAAGAGATAAGAATCTCAAGAAAAGCTGATTGATAAGCTGAATCAAGTATTAAAGCTGATAGGTACTGCCCCCTCAGTATCAAAATTGAAATCAAGTAGAGGAGAAGCAGCAAATTGATAAACTTGATCAAGTCACTAGAAATCATAATCGAAGGTGAAAGATGATAGGATAACCATCAAGTAGTGAAGATATGCCCTAGTTTGACTAGGTTTGATTGGGAAAAATATAGATGAAGTCAAACCTCAGAGAGATGGAAATGAATGAAAGGCTAGAAGGTTGAAAGAGATGGGGATGAAGAAATGAAAATGCCCCAACAAAGATCGAAGGATTAGGCCTCAAATGGTCAGCCAACTGCGCAGAAGAGGGTGAAATTTTGAAATGTGATTTTGACTATCAAGATTACCTCAGATTTCAATTTTGATCCCAAAAATGGATCCAAGACATCGAAATTAGCTAGGGGTGCAATTTTTGCACAATTTTGAGGTGTTTTGAAAATTGGTCAAAAATTCAAAATGCTATAAAAGGGGGTAAAAAGGTCATTTTTAAAATTATTTGTCTTATAGTGATTTGAGAATTTCAAGAGCTTAGAGAGAGAAAATGGCCCAGCAGGCAGCGATTTCAATCCACAGGCATCAATTCGAGCGCACCCGGTTGCACAACCGGCCTCCGTAGTATGGTGCCCCGGTATGTTTTCAGAAAAACTCACCTTGTAGGTCATTTATGAGCATTTATTTCAATTTAATACATGTTTTTAATGCTTTTAAAATTTCTCAAATTTTCCTCGTGTGAAATATCGTATCATATTTATTAAGTATCGCACTCTTTGATAGTTTTTGTCATGTGATACTTCGTGGGCAAAATAGTATCACACCGATGTTTGATCCAGTATCACACGATACCAGATGAAACATCATGTGATACTATGTGAAATATCGCATGAAAAGATACTATTGCATTGGTACTAAAGAAAATATCGCATGACATTTTCTTAGAAAACAGTATCGTACAGTGTAGAAAAATGACATATTTTAAATTTTGAGCACTATGACATGGGTCCAGACAATGTTTTCTTTTTAAGATGTTTTGTACTAATTTTATATATCCATCATGATATGTTCTGACATCCGGTTTGGGTTAATGGCTTGCAAGAGCACTTTCCAGCGCTGCTCATTAGAGCATTAAGAGTGACCGAGTTACGATGCATCTGAGATCTTGATGATCCTGGACGGGCAGACTTGGGGGAGATGGGCTTTGGTTATTTGTTGTAGATGCCCCACATTCGAGCTGATCATGGGTTATTGACAACATTGGCTGAGAGGTGGAACTGTGAGCATAACACATTTCACTTGGCAACTAGAGAGGCTACTATTAGCTTAGAGGATGTCTATCGAATCCTTTGAGTTCCTAGCCATGGAGATCTAGTGAGTATAATCATGTTTATAGATATTCATAGATGTAAAGTTTCCATATGATAGAAACTGACATGATTGTTTGTTGGCACAAATATACTATGATGAAGATCTGATTGAGGGGCGACAGATCATGCAGGACATGTTCCAAGATGTCACCTTAATCGATAGACATCTGAGCTAGGATAGGTTGATGGAGGAGTACAACAGGGATTTCCTGGTCCCATGTATAGTATGTTCTATAGTGGCATAGGCTCTCATCACAGACAAGAGTCAGAGAGGATTCCCACTGGGCTGGGGCAGGTTGGTAGCAGATCTTATAGCACACCCATGACAGATGGCATGGGGCCTAGCCATCCTAGCGGATATGTACCATGAGCTCCACGAGATCGTATACTGGGAGAGCAGGACTTGCGAATGTGGGGCTATGTTAGCATAGGTATGGGCATGGGACCACATCATCATTGTGCACCCACATGTGCAGCCGAGGGAGCAGAGATGCCCCTATATATATATATAGATATATAGGTTTCATATCATAGCCACATAGCAGGGATGTGACTTACTACCATAGGTTACTAGATGAGCTCACCTCATTTTAGTGGAGACCATACAAGGCATGTAAGTAGTGGGGTGATCAGGAGTGGGAGTTGGGTTATATGCTATGCAGTTAGCCACTGGTAGGTTGGCACTCTAATATAGTAGAGCATTTTGTGATCACTGGGGTCTGGAGACAGTTCAGGTGATAGTAGAGGGTGCCTACCGAGACCACCACCTATGCTTGGGTTAGAGACAAGGAGGGATAGGGATGGTTGTCGATGCTAGACTACCAGCAAGCAATACAAGATATAGCAGCTATCCACAAAGAGCCATGGGACTATCCCCCAGATATGGTAGATGTAGGGGTGGATGTAGTGTATAGGGAAAAGCAAAGGAGACATCCATTCCCTAGGTTTACTATACCTGATACACATCTAGATGCATAGGGAGATGATGGAGATGGAGACAAAGGGGACAGAGGAGGTGGAGGGAGAGGAGAGAGGGGATAGAGCTCTAGATCAAGTGGCCAAAAATGGTCATAGAGATAGGGTTCTATGGATGAGGGGGATGACACGGCAAGACCATCTTGCCAACAGGTGGATGCTGGGTAGGATCAACCTACAAGGGGAGAGGATATCAGAGTGAGGTTCCAGGATCTAGAGATAGAGATGTAGTAGCTACTAATCACTATAGCCATGAGAGACCAGTAGATGATTGGCCTGAAGCTGAGATGGAGTGGCAGGAGAGAGCGGCACAGGTTGATGTAGCAGAGATCTGGTGAGAGGTAGCACAAGCAGTGTATTATCATGGACTCTACATAAAAGTTGTACCTGAGGGACAAAGAGTGCCACTCTACTCTGAGAGGGCTAGGAGATCTGATATGGTACCTAACAAGGTAGTAGCACCACCTCCACCACCACCTCCTCCACATGATGGTGCTAGTTAGACCTAGGTTTAGGATAGATGTATAGAGACATACCCTGGGATATTATCCAGATTTTGGATCCCACATTGTATTTGTATCATGACATTTATAGATATGAGATTTACTAGATGTTCAATATATCTTGTGTACTTGTCCCACTTGTGATGGATGTTTCAATTTTTATATTGTCTTGTCATATTGCTCAAAATGTATGTTATATATGCTCATGTATAATCTCTCTCATAGATGTATGTTTAGTTCTCATGTTTATGATATAGACTCATGTTTCTAAAAATGATCTCTTTAGGATATAGATATGATGATAAGATTAACCCCTTGTGATGACAGGAAAAGGATGTGATGAAAAAGACAAGGAGCAAAAGACATGATCGAGAAAAGGAAAGGTGAGTGCAATTGACCGACAAGTCCTCGAAATATGAAAGGAGAGCTCTCTCCATATGCAAAATGAAAAACTAATCTAACATGAACTTAAAAATGCAAGCTACTATGAAAAGTGGTTTACTTGCAAGGTCACAAAGCTTTTAGACTCTAATATTCATCATTGAGCATTATTGGTAGTGTCGCAAGATCATACAATACACACTAGGATGACTATGTGAATTTGAATATGATCTATATCAAATAGATATGTGGGAATCCCACCTAGGTACCAAAGACATATAGGTCAAGATGACTAGTGTAGTGAAATTACCTAAGTTTAGTATAGTGAGATTATACTCACATCGAGACATAAGGAAAGTCAAGATGGCTATAAGTATGTACTTGCAAAAAAATTCAAGGATAATACTTTGTAGACCCTAATGTCAAGTGGAACAAGCATAAATGCTAATGACAGTTAGGACCAACAAAATATACCCACAAGTAGAAAAAGAAATAAAACATGTCCTCATGCCCCCAGTCTTCTAGCTCAACATCATCGAAAACTATTAGGGAGAGAACACTCATCAAAGAAATCATCATAGACAGCACATGAAGAAATAAAGTCAAATAGGTCTCAGTGAGTCAAGTGTTTAAGTGTGTGTGTGTAGATTATAGAGTCAAACTTTGAGTATCACATCTACCAATGGAAAATATCATATCATGCTAGACTGCAGGTAAGATATCTAATAAGTGTTGAGAAACACTTGACACTAGGGTAGTGTTGAAAAACATAGTTGGAGTGGTGTTGAAAAACACCGTTTGCAAGATGTCCTAAAGACAAACACATCCTAGAGACCAAAGCTAACATAGTTATGCCCCCTAGACAAAGACAAAGACCAATTCCAAACCAAAGCAACAACGTCAAGGCATGATGGAGAAAGGCTAAGTGTTGAGGACGCATGCTATGAAACAAGGGTGCAAAGGCCTCAAGTAGCGCCTGTTTCCAAGTTTTCACCACTCAGAGATTTTTTTAATTTTTTCAATTTTTTTGTATTTTTTCTACCAAGGCGCCTGTTTCTAGGTTTTCACCAAGGCACTTTTTCTATTTTTTTTGAATTTTTTTGCATTTTTTTATTTTTTATTTTTTATTTTTATTTTTCAAGACTTTATATGCTTTTTAAGATTTTTTCAGAATCATATATGAATTTTTTTGGAATTTTTTCAGGATCAATAAGATATGTACAAAGGATGCCCTCAGACATAATAGGCATCATGGATAGAACTTCTTTAGGTGCAAGACATTGATAAGATCAAGGAGTTGTTCTCCCTCTGGATCAGATAATAAATAAGGACCTATCCCAAAAGAAGTAGTAATAATGTATGGTCCAAGCCAATTAGGTTTGAATTTTCCCTTTTGCTCTCTATGTTGTTGGTTCTTAGGGTTTTCTCGTAGGACAAGATCCCCCACTTGAAATTTTTTAGGGTGAACCTTCTTGTTGAATGCTTTGGACATATGCTTTTGGTAAACCCTCATGTGATCAAAGGATACTTTACACTTTTCATCTAGAAGTTCTAGTTCTTGAAGTCTCATGGCGCGATAGTCTTCATCTATCACTAAACCTTTAAGAGAAACTCTAAGTGAAGGAATCTCCACCTCTAAAGGTAACATTGCTTTAGCACCATAAGTGAGGGCAAAAGGAGTAGCCCCTTTTGGAGTACAAATACTCGTTCTATAGGCCCACAAGGCCAGATTTATCTATAGATGCCAATCTCTACCATTCTTGTGAACTGTTCTATGGAGGATTTTAAGAATGGTCTTATTCAAAGCCTCTGCTTGTCCATTTCCTTGTGGGAAGTAAATGGAGGACCAATGTTGTTTTATCTTGAATTTCTTATAGAGATGTTTAAGGTCCTTATTTTTAAAATGACCTCCATTGTCAGTGATTATTTTAGAAGGCACTCCATACCGATAGATGATATGGTTCAAAATAAATAGAGAAACTATCTTGCCTGAAGCAACAGAAAGTGGGACAGCTTCTACCCATTTGGTAAAGTAATCAGTAGCAGTGATAATGAATTTGTGTCCACCTAATGAGTTGGGATGAATCTTCCCAACAAGGTCAAAGGCCCAGCATTGAAATGACCAATGAGAAATAGAAGGAATAAGCTCCCTGCCTAGAGCATGTATCAGGTTACCATGTTTCTAACACTTTTCACATGATTTAGCAAAAGCTACTACATCTGTCTACATGGTAGGCCAATAGTACCCCACCCTAAGCAACCTTCGGGCCATCGCAAGACCATTGGAATGTCCTCCACAAATGCCCTTGTGAATGTCAGCTAATGCTTGGTTGGACTCATCCTTTTCCAAGCACCTAAGAAGTGTCCCATCTAAACCCCTCCTATACAGATCACCAGAGATAAGGGTGTGGTGAGAAGCATTTTGGGTTAAGTTTCTTTGTTCAGGATAGTTGAAGGTTTCAGGAATAATGTCATCATGAAGGTATGAGTAAATGGCACCATAGTAGGATGACTCATGGCCAACAAGGGTACAAACAACTTGGCTTTCTTGGGAGTCATAGATAGGGTAGCATAGCTCTTCAACCATGAATTTGAATCTGGACTCATGTTGTTCTAGTGGAAGAAGTGAAGCCAATGTAGCCATAGCATCAATTGCTTTATTCTCTACTCTAGGGATTTGCTGAAATGTAACAAAGGTGAAATATCGTCACAATGAATCAACTATTTTCTTGTAGGGTACCAGTTTTTCATCTTTGGTTTGGTATTCTTCATTAACTTGGTTGACTATTAATTGTGCCAAAAATGTACGCACTAAATAGTGCACTTCTCTAAGTCATTACTTCCAAGGGAATCCATGAATGAGAAACCTTGAGAAAGTGACCTAGAGCTTCCTAGGCATGGAGTCACAAAGATGTTGATGGTGCTCTCAGCTAGAGCTATTCAAGCATGCAACCTTGCTAGTAAACCACACAATGGGAGATTCAAAGAGACAAGGGAAAGAATGCCAATATCCTCAAGAATCAATGGAAATGCAATGCAACTATGCTAAGAATGAAGATGCAAGCTAAGCTATGAAAGGAAAATATTACAAACTCTTGCTAATTAAGCTATGTGAGCTAATCTAGAGCATAAAAGAAACTAAGCTAGATGCCATGAATAGCTATGATGCAATAATGAAACTAGAATGAAAGAAATGATCTCCAAAAGCTCCAAAGTCTCCAAGAAATCCTGCAGCATAAGATTAACATAAAAAGTTAGGGTCTAAGAATGAGAAAAGAGCTCTTCTTTTAAAGTAATTGAAAAGGAATGGATCATGGAGATTAAGAGGCAAAAGATTTAATCAAGGGTGGAGCTTGAAAGAGGAGAAATCCATGTGCACAAATATCCTCCAATGAGAAAATAAGATTGACTTTTGTTTCCATATGAGACAAAAAGACCTTTTCTTCTTTTTATAAAATAAAAATAATGCTTTATTTGTGCAACTTAGGATAAGATGAAAAGGTCGGGGCTTTTTATTTAATAAAAGGGGAGAGAATTCCTTTTAAATAAATAAAGACTTTAGGATAAAATGGTTAGCCGATGGAAAATAATTGAAAAAATGATAAAATAGGATTTGATCAAGGAAATTGATATAATTGAAAAATGTTGATTCTTGAAAATACTGATTCAGGGATTTGATAAATTGTTGAATGGAGGCCCAAAGTCTAGGCAACCATTTTAGGGTTCATACAACAATCATCCTACTACTTACACTGCAATTTCTATGTCCACTTACAATAATAAATTACAGGGTTTCACTGTAATTTATATGTCCACTGCCATTAAAATATATCACTCCTCCTATTATATAATGTATATGCATACTTTTTTAAAATGCCATACTTGTTGCTCTTAAATATTATTACCATTTCACTCAAATTTACATTACATTAAAGTCAAGCCCAAAATGTATACATACGTGTAAGTATAGGAGAAGTTGGATTCTAAAACTATTGAAGAAGAAAAAAAACTATACCAATAGTAACTTATGAGAAACTATACTTGTGCTTACCACACCATACCTCAGCATCATAATGCTTATCATTTTCAAGCTTTAGTGAGGCCTCATACCATGCATCGTCAGCAGATTTGTACGCAATGCTAATTTAGGCTAGAGGTAAACTACATTTGTCATGTAAACAACATGGTTGAATCCAATCTCTTTTGTGCATTTTCAAGAGTTTTCCCACCAATACAAGTGTAAATAACGCATTGCACATAATCTAAGAAAATTGTGTGGTATGAAGTCTCGCTGAAGCTTGAAATATATCACTCCTAGTGTTATTGTCAAAATTAAATTCAAATATTTCTTAAAATATTTATTCTTGTAGAATTAAGATATCCTTATCTCAATAATAAAATAATCTTGCATAATAACTTTTGAATCACATTAACACACACCCATACTTGTGCATACCACACCATACCCCGGCATCATAATTAATTGCACAAGTTGAAAGAGAATAACACAAACTTAGTGAATTCATCACCATCACAACTTGTGCCCTCACAAACTGCCCTTTGTTTTGTACATTAGGATCATAAAGTGATGTAGAGGGATGTGGTGGACTTCAAGGTCTTTGGAAATTTATAAGCAAAATACAAGACTTGCAAGGTTTTACCCCAAAATGGCCTAAGGACACCAAATAGCTCAAAGTAAGTGTACACTAGACTAAACAATGTCTCAGCACTGTACCTAGTTTTTAGGCCTACAATGAGGTCATTTTACAAAGGAAGTATACACCGGACTTTGACCCAACCCTGGACAATCTTATGTTTGGACTCCACTTAGAGATTTCTACAATCGATTTTGACACTTGAACAATTTAGACCCAAAAGCCCCAAAATCCTCTTCAATCCCTAGAAATAAGGGTTTTCTAATTAGATGGTCTCTAGATGTTTTCTTATTGATCTGATGGATTCAACACCTTGAGTTCAACATATGAACACTTCAATGTTCATATGTTGAAGTCATAGGTTAGTTTAAAATAGAGAGGGGTCTCAAAATATCGTAAGTAAAAACATTACACAATGGCATTCAGATTAAGTACAATATGAATTCACATGCCTTTAATTATGATACACTTTTGAAAAGCTTGTCATAAAAATATATATATATTTAGTCAAGTAATAAAATATAATAAAACAACATATATTGTGTGAAGTGTTTGATCTCTCTTTATTTGTTTTGTTATTGATATTCACTATGTGGTACTCTCGTTTATGATCATTTCATGAGGAAATCTCTTGATGGCTCACGGGCTGCAAGCTAGGGCATCATACATTGTTTATGAGCTCATTGTTTGAGCCCTATTTGATTGGCCGGTGCTATGTTTTCTATATTGATGCTATTAGATCAAATAGGGACATCAGTAATAAAATAATACACTTACTATGTTGAATTTGAGCTCAGGCATCATGCAATGTTATTGTTGTCATTGCATGTTTGATGTTGTTGTGCACCATAACAGCAATAAGAATGCAATGTTATGAAATTTTGGGATTAAATTGGTGAGTTTGTATACTTTCTCCATTTTAAACTAACCTATGACTTCAAAGGAGGAATTATGAAATATAGTTGTAGGTGGTTATCTCTTCTATAATGATGGAGGATTCAAAGGTAATGATCAATGAGGTTGCTTCTATTAGATCATACATATATTAATACACTTACTATTTTGAATTTGAGCTCGGGCATCATATATTGTTTTATACACTGTTTATTTCATTGAGACCGTGAGCTTGACATTTGTAATGTATTTCCTGTTATTGGATTAATATTGCCATGTTGTTGAGGTTGTAGATGTCCTTTTACTAATCTTCTATAAACAACATATACACCATGTTGACTCATTGCCCATGAGGTGTTTCTTGATAACACATTTGACATCATACTTTTTGCTCCATTTTGGTCTTGATTTACTCACTACATGCATATGTTTCATGAGTGCACATGTTCTGTAGCATAGTTCATTTTAGAAATGTATGCCTTGACTATGCACATGCATAATTGTAGATAAGGATTAGTAATAGGGTGCTAAGCATTGCTTAGATCCTTTGGATCTAACCCCATCTTTTCCTTCCTTGCAAGTTTTGGATCATACAAGAGCATATTGGATTGAACCCTGGGTCAACACTTCATTACTTCAGACAATGTTTGGTACTTTCATTATTTATGTTCATCCAATTATGTATGTTTGCATTCATTCATATTCTTATGAAATTTGGCTATTAGTGACCATATAGGATCATTCTTGATGTTTTTGGATCATTTTATGAAAATATGTAAATAGGGACATCAGTAATAAAATAGGGATATCTTAGTCTTTATGAGCTCAAATTCAAAATAGTAAGTGTATTATTTTATTACTGTTGTCCCTATTTTATTACTGATGTCCCTATTTGATCTAATAGCATCAATATAACAAATAGAGCACCGACCAATCAAATAGGGACATGAGGTCCTCAAACAATGAGCTCATAAAACAATATATTTAGTCTTAATAAAATCTTATAAAACAACATATATTGTGTGAAGTGTTTGATCTCTCTTTATTTATTTTGGCATTGATATTCACTATGTGGTACTCCTCATTTATGATCATTTCATGAGGAAATGTCTTGATGGCTCATGGGTTGCAAGCTAGGGCATCATACATTATTCATGAGCTCACTGTTTAATATTGACATTGTTTACATCTTTTCATTTGGAATGCTTGATAACCCACGAGCTTTGAGAGTTAGGGCATCATTTCTATTACCTTCAAGGCATTGTGTGAAGTGTTTGATCTCTCTTTATTTTTTTTGTTGTTGATATTCACTATGTGGTACTCCCCGTTTATGATCATTTCATGAGGAAATGTCTTGATGGCTTGTAGGCTGCAAGCTGGGGCATCATGCATTGTTGATGAGCTCATTGTTTGAGCACCTCATGTCCCTATTTGATTGGATGGTAATCAAACAGTGAGCTCATAAATAATGCATGATGCCTGAGCTCAAATTCAAAATAGTAAGTGTATTATTTTATTAAGACTAAATATATTGTTTTATTAAGATTTTATTAAGACAAAGTATTTTGGGTTAGTTTAATGTTGTTTTATAAGATTTTATTAAGACTAAATATATGATGTAAACTCATAATTATACTTGGTATATATATACTTCAAAGGAGGAATTATGAAATATAGTTGTAGGTAGTTATCTCTTCTATAATGATGGAGGAGTGAAAGGTAATGATCAATGAGGTTGATGTTATTAGATCATACATTAATACACTTACTGTTTTGAATTTGAGCTCAGACATCATGCAATGTTATTGTTGTCATTGCATGCTTGCTGCTGTTGTGCACCATATATTGATTTATACACTGTTTATTTCATTGAGACTGTGAGCTTGGTTTTTCTTTCAGAAGTGTATGGCTTGACTATGCACATGCATAATTATAGATGAGGATCAGTAATAGGATGTCATTCATTGCTTAGATATTTTTTTATCTAAGCCCCATCTCTCTTTTCTTTGCAAGTTCTGGATCACACAAGGGCACACTAGATTCATACCCGGGTCAAAAATTCATCACTTCAGGCAATGTCTGGCACCCTTATTATTTATGTTCACCCTCTTATGTATGCTTGCACTCATGCATTTTCTTTTGAAAGTTATTTTCCTTGTATAGTATATACAAGTTATTTTTCATATATATACATGTAATCTTTAGATGCAAAAATTTATTTTCCTTTATATGTATCTTTGCATGAAATGAACACAAATTAAACAAGATCATCTAATAATGCAAACTAGGGTAATGTAGTAACTCATCTAGTAATTATTGCCCTAGACCATTACTAAGGATTGAACATAAGTCTAAGTTCCCAAACCAATTGTTCTATGTGTCCTTATTGCTTTCGTAATTTTGGTTCAACCCCTATAGGATGCCCAAGCCTAGAGGCCAAGGAAAGTACCCAAGAGCACTTGAAAGAAAGATGAATGAAACCATTGTCCTTATGTGGGTAAACCCATATAAGTGTTCTTCCTTTGCATCACAACTCCTACTTGAGGATCCACAATCATGCATTTATGAAATAATAATGTATTAAATATCTTACTGATGTCCCTATTTGATTGGTTGGTGCTTTTTTTGTTATATTGCTGCTATCAAAATAGAATGGTAGTGGTGATTCAATGTATCTATAGCCTCAACAACATGGTATCATTGATCCAATAACAAAAAATACATTACAAATGCCAAGCTCATGGTCTCAATGAAATAAATAGTGTATAAAATAATATATGGTGCACAACAACAGCAAGCATGCAATGACAACAATAACATTGCATGATGCCCGAGCTCAAATTCAAAACAGTAAGTGCATTCATGTATGATCTAATAGAAGCAACCTCATTGATCATTACCTTTCACTCCTCCATAATTATAGAAGAGATAACTACCTACAACTAGGCATCATGCATTGTTTATGAGCTCACTGTTTGAGCACCTCATGTCCCTATTTGATTGTCTGGTGCTCAAACAGTGAGCTCATAAATAATGAATGATGCCCTAGCTTATAGCCCGCAAGCCATTAAGACATTTTCTCATGAAATGATCATAAACGGGGAGTACCACATAGTGAATATCAACAACAAAGCAAATAAAGAGAGATCAAACACTTCACACAATATATGTTGTTTTATAAGATTTTATTAAGACTAAATATATTGTTTTATGATCTCACTGTTTGAGCACCTCATGTCCCTATTTGGTTTTTTCAGTGCTCTGTTTGTTATATTGATGCTATTAGATCAAATAGGGACATCACTAATAAAATAATACACTTACTATTTTGAATTTGAGCTCATAAAGATTAAGATATCCTACTATTTTGAATTTCTATGTGCTTTGCGCCAATTAAATTTTTATCATCATGATGAAGTAATAATGCATTAAATATCTTACTGATGTCCCTATTTGATTGAACGGTGCTCTATTTGTTATATTACTGCTATCAAAATAGAATGGTAGTGGTGATTCAATGCATCTACAACCTCAACAACATGGTAGCATTGATCCAATAACAGAAAATACATTACAAATGTCAAGCTTATAGTATCAATGAAATAAATAGTGTATAAAACAATTTATGGTGCACAAAAATAGCAAGCATGCAATGACAACAATAACATTGCATGATGTCTGAGATCAAATTCAAAATAGTAATTTTATTCATGTATGATCTAATAGCAACAACCTCATTGATCATTTCCTTTCACTCCTCCATCATTATAGAAGATATAACCACCTACAACTACCTTATCATACATTGTTTATGAGCTCACTGTTTGAGCACCTCATGTCCCTATTTGATTGGTTGGTGCTCAAATAGTGAGCTCATAAATAATGCATGATGCCCTAGCTTGTAGCCCGCAAGCCATCAAAAAATTTCCTTATGAAATCATCATAAATGGGGAGTACCACATAGTGAATATCAACAACAAAATAAATAAAGAGAGATAAAACACTTCACACAATATATGTTATTTTATAAGATTTTATTAAGACTAAATATATTGTTTTATGAGCTCACTGTTTGAGCACCTCATGTCCCTATTTGATTGGTCGGTACTCTATTTGTTATATTGATGCTATTAGATCAAATAAGGACATCAGTAATAAAATAATACACTTACTATTTTGAATTTGAGCTCATAAAGATTAAGATATCCTATTGTTTTGAATTTCTATGTGTTTTGAGCTAATGAAATTTTTATCATCGTGATGAAGTAATAATGCATTAAATATCTTACTGATGTCCCTATTTGATTGGTCAGTGTTCTATTTGTTATATTGCTACTATCAAAATAGAATGGTAGTGGTGATTCAATGCATCTACAGCCTCAACAACATGGTAGCATTGATCTAATAACAAAAAATACATTACAAATGCCAAGCTCACGGTCTCAATGAAATAAATAGTGTATAAAATAATATATGGTGCACAATAGTAGCAATCATGCAATGAAAACAATAACATTGCATGATGCCCAAGCTCAAATTTAAAATAGTAAGTGTATTGATGTATGATCTAATAGCAGCAACCTCATTGATCATTACCTTTCACTCCTCCATCATTATAGAAGAGATAACTACCTACAACTACCTTATCATGCATTGTTTATGAGCTCACTTTTTGAGCACCTCATGTCCCTATTTGATTGGTCAGTGCTCAAACAGTGACCTCATAAATAATGCATGATGTCCTAGCTTGCAGCCTGCAAGCCATCAAGACATTTCCTCATGAAATGATCATAAAAGGGGAGTACCACATAGTGAATATCAACAACAAAACAAATGAAGAGAGATAAAACACTTCACACAATATATGTTATTTTATAAGATTTTATTAAGAGTAAATATATTTTTTTATGAGCTCATTGTTTGAGCACCTCATGTCCCTATTTGATTGGTCGGTGTTCTATTTGTTATATTGATGCTATTAGATCAAATAGGGACATAGAATTTGATATCAACCTATCATATATCCATTAAAAATGATATAACTCCATTTGAATAAACATACACGCTAACCATTTGATAAAATGTCCATATGAAATCTAGAGCAATACATTAATTTTATAGAAAATTCATGATTTATAATGCCCCTTGATTTATAGTGAATTCATGATTTATAATTCAGTTGTAGCAGCTTAATGTGTTTGAACTCAAGAATACCCCTTATTTGATTTACTACAAAGCCTTTGGTGAAATCTATTAGAAAATGAGAGGCTATGAGAAGGTGACATGAAGCCAATGAAAGGAGGCATATCCAATTTATTTTGTAGATATACACATTAAGGATCATGTCAGATAATACAAGGGAATTCAGTCAAAATAGGGAGACAATCACTAGATTGTTTTCTAACTTTCAAAGAGAAGGCGATGACAAATTTTATTGTCCATGCAAGAGTTGTAACGGCTTAAAGACAAGAAGAACCAAAATCAAAACAGCAAAAATACATTGTAGGGAGACTGGTCACATTGAAGGGGGGTTTGATTATAATCCAATAGTAAGTTGTTTGTTATATTGTTTTCACAATTAATATACATATGAACCATGGAAGGAGGTTTGATTATCACATTGAAGGGGGGTTTGATTATCATCATTTTTATATAGGTCAATCTCCCCAGTGTGAATATAGAGGAACATGGAGGTGTGAGTATTGAAGTTGAAGGTCATGATCCCATGGAAGATGACGATCATGTGCTAAAAAACACATTTGAAGATGATGGTATGAATGCATTGATCATTGAAACATTTGGTACTAGTGTTGTTGCTGCTACTGATGATGATGATGATAATGATTATGATGAGGATGACATTGACGAAGTTCATGATATACCTCTACTTGAGAAGGTAGACATGGCCCTTTACGAAGGCTCCCAATCTACTCTTCTCTCTTTTGTATTGTTGTTGGTGAATTTGAAGGTTATGAATGGTTTATCCAACATAGAAATGTCATGTATGCTAAGGTTTGTCATATATGTCATTATAGTCTATAAAAGCTGAAACATGTACCATTAAAATTATTTATAGTAACGACTTATATTATTTATTGCAAATTGATAGGTGACTTTCTGTTACCACCATCAAATGTTCTCCCTCGCTCCTACCAAGAATTATGTGCCACTATGAAACATATTGGAATGGAGTATCAAACAATAGATGCTTGTCTCGAAGATCATATTATTTATTATAAAGAATGTGAAAATGCAACAGAATGCCCTGAATGCCATACGAGTAGATATTGAGATGATCAAATGACAAAAAAGGTGTCTCACAAAGTTCTTCGTCACAACCCCATTATTCCATGTCTGAAACAATTATTCAAGTGCAATAGCTTGGCACAATTTATGGATTACCATGCATGCGGTAGGATTTGAGATGAAAAGTGGCCACACTTTAAAGAAGAACCTCAAAATCTCAAGCTTTCTCTTGTATCAGATGGTGTCAATCTGCATGGAGAGATGAGATCCATTTACTCGGTGTGGCCTATTTTTTTTATAAATAATAACCTTCCTCCATGGATGTTAATAAAGAGGGAGCACATTATGTTGGAAATGATTGTTCCAAGTATCTTATTATTTTATAGTTATCTACATGTAATTATAAGTCTTGGATTGAAATGGCCATAATAATTATCTCATGTTGTTGTTAATTCAACTAGGTAAGTACCAAGTGAAAGATATGAATATATATATTGCGCCTCTTATCGACGAGTTGTTGTTGTTATGGAATGGTTTCACTATTTATGACATCTCTAGACCAATTGGACAAAGACAATTTTAATTCCATACAATTCTTGTGTGGACAATTCATGATGCTCCAGGGTTGACACATTTATGTGGTATGTTATGGTGAATTCTAGTTGTACGTGATAATTCAAATTCTAAAAATATACATATTTAATCCAATTGTATCATTATCTTGTAGGTCTTCAAATAAAGGAAGAATTTGCATGTCCAATGTGTGGTCCAAAGATGAAATCTCATCATTCCAAAAGTTTAAGAAAGTAGGTGTTTGATGAGTATAGGAAGTTCCTCCTCAGAAATAATATGTATCGAAGTGCAAAAAGACATCTTTTCAATGGGAAAGAAGAGACTACATCAAAGCCCCAAAGAATGACACATCACCTATGGCAGTTGAAATATAATAGGATTTGAGGTAATATCATTCCACCTAATGGTCGATGTTTGAAAATTATATATTTTGATTGTATTTTGTTGGATAATTATGTAGTTGATGATCTTGAAGGTCATGAAGGCATCACCGACTAGCTTCCAAAGGGACTAAAATGTTATCTCAGAGAATTTAGTAGGCTGCCTACTATAAGAAACTAAAAATTATGCATTTTTTTGATACTATGCATATTGGAAAGAATGTAACAGAGACACTGTGGAAAATATTGGACAAAAGGTGTGACAAAGAAAAACATGGCAAAATTTATAGTGACATTCATGATTCTAATCATGCAATGAAAAATATCATTGAATCAAATAGCAATGGAGACCGGATTAATGCAAGTGCTCTTCCTTGGTTATTAACAGAGCAATAAAGTAATGCCATAAAAGAAATGATCCAAAAAATTTGATTTCCTACAGGATTTGTTGTGGATATAAGCAATCTCATATCAAAGAAAAATGATTTTGGGTCAAGGATGAAAATGCATGATTGGCATACCTTCGTCAAGGTAAGTCATAGTCTTTTGTATTTACAATATATTTGTGTAATTGAATTCAATTTTCATTGTATGAAATGATTAGTTGACAATTGTTGCAGTATTTTCTACCCCTATCTCTCCTAGAGAACTTTGACAATAATATCAAACAAGTGATATATGATCCTGGAAAATACATGAGGTAAGCAGTGATATTTATTCAATATATCAAACAACTAATATATTGTAAAGTCTTGTACATATATATTTATGTCTTGAATCTCTTGCAGATGGTTGTCATCTAAAGAAATCTATAAAGAAGATATAAAATATTGGAAGAAAAGAATATGTCGATTAATGTGTGAAATGCAAAAGTGTTTACCTCCATCTTTTTTCAATGCACAAGAACACTACCTCATACACCAAGTTGAGGAGATTGAATTGTGTGGACCTGTACATGCTAGGTCAATGTGGATGGTTGAGAGACACTTGACATTTTTTAAGGGTTTGGTATATATGGTATACCAGATGATGGTGTACGTTACTCAATATCTTCTTAATCTTGCAGCAAAGACCCATATAGATTGCATTTGGGATCTTGACTCAATTAAAAAATTTGAAGGGGAGTACTTGGTGGGCAATAGTAGATTTAGGAAACTGAAAGGTAATAAATTATAAGATGTTATTGTAGTAAATTAATTCTTAATCTTCAAAATAAATCTGTTGTAAGTCATCTATTTATTTTTGTATAGCTGCTAAAGAGTGGGATGCAATACATTTGTTTATTGCAAACAATCAAGATTCGATGATGGTATGGATTGAACAATGTCAACATGATGGTCATAGATTAACATGGGAATCTGTGTCTTCATTGGTTATACAAGCTCATCGTAATGGAGATCCCAATGTTACACAAAAAGAAATAGATTTAGCATATGGTTTAAGAGATCACCAGGTACTTATAAATTTGTTAATTAATCAACCGTATGTTTTTCAGCTTGTGATGCAATAATTTATACATGTTTGACATTATTGTAGGTGAAACACCACAAGACTATGTTTTGTAATGGTTATAAATTTCACATCAAAAAGTTGGATGAAAAAGAGAGAACTTGTGATTCTGGGATAAGTTCAGTGTTCCAGGTGACTAATATTTCATCTAGAAATGACTTACATCCTCGAGAGTCAAAAAATTGATACTATGATATTTTGGTTGATATACTTGACTGTGACTTTAATTCCTCCAAATTAGTTCTCTTCATTATGAAATGGTATAGACTACGACTCAATAAAAATGATCTTGATAGAACTGTTATTGAACATGACAATGGATTTTCAATGATTAATACAAGGTTGTTTGAGCCAGTTGGAGAAGAGCCCTACGTTCTTCCAAGCCAATGTGAGCAGGTATTTTACTCAGAGGTTCCACATAAACTAGGTTGGTCATTTTTTGTTAGACATGATCCAAGAGGAAGACCAATAAAGTATAATGTGATGGAAGAAGATACCGAGGAAGATGAAGAAGTGGAAGATGATGTAGATGATGATCACGATCGAGAGCTAGTCGAAGAAGAATATGAAGAAGAAAAAGATAATGATAATGCTACTGATGACGATGATGCTGCTATTGATGATGATGATGTTGCTACTGATGAGGATGATGATGTTTATGGTGATGCCAATGACAATGATGATAGTGGTGATGATGATGTCATCGACAACGACAATCTTGATGATGAGATGGATGAAGAAGAATATCAATGACATGAATGAAATGTATAATTATGCCAAATGTTTGGCATGTTCTAATGATTGTTTTACATGTACTACTCTTATTCACCTTATTTTCTATGTCCTAATTATATATCTTTGATCTTTTTTTAAGAGAAATTTCATTCTAAAAGAGTGTATTTAATCTCTATATGCTTAAACAACCTCACTAGTTAAGACTATTCTCATTTGTAGTGGGCATGACAAGAATCAAATCACTTTAAAGCCACCAATATTTAGACATGCACAAATTAGTGATGTGATTAAGAAAATTACCTTTCTTTATAATTTTCTGGGGTATTTTTTTATATCAATGCATTTAATCTAAATACTATCTTATGAGAGTTTCTTCTGCTAATTTTCTATTTCTTTGCAGATCAATGATGTTAAATCACAGGGGATTCTCATTGTTCCCTGTAATGGAGTGAGCTAATTCTGAATTGCTTAGTAATTTCTTTTTATTGCATGGTTTTCTTTGGTTTGTCATTTTGTTTTGAGTGTCTAGTGATTTAAACCAAAGACTTCGACTTAGCCAAAAAATGTGCAAGTCTACATTAGTATGTTTCTTTTTATTGTAATTACAATTAGTATGAATAAACAAAATAATGACAATGCAATATTTGTAATAATGCAATATTTGTCAAAATAGCATCGATGAATTTGATCAATGTGCCTATGTGTCAATGTGGTGTTGGCCCATGCATGTTGAAGATGTCACGCATAACAAGTAATCTTGGGAATCAATTTTGGGTTTGCCCAAATAGGAAAAAGGTCTAGATACGTAATTATATTTTATGTTTAAAAATAATGTGACACTATTCATTTTATGAAGAACTAGTGTACATTTGGTATTGCAGGGAAATAATGGATGTCAATACTTTTAGTGAGTTGATGCAACCACATTTATATCTACCCCATCTACATCTATACCTGATGTAGGAAATGAGTGCAACTTGTGCAAGGCTCGAGAGGCAGCTAGTGCTGCTAAGATTGCTTCAATGGTGAAAGCGGAAATCATATTTCTATGATGCCTTCTTTGTGTAGTTTGTGCACTACTTTTTTGGGACCATATGCATAAATGTGGTTAACAAAGGGCTATTGTAGATACTGATTTTTTTTTAGAATTTCTAGTAGATACACATAAAGAACATGCACATGAACATGATAAATGAGAAACATAAATGTAGATATCACAACAGCTAAGAAACATAAATGTAGGCATCATGGTCACAATTTTTTTGGAGACATAACATAATTGAATGGTATACCCAGATGATGCAACACAACTATCACTCCTATGGTTCCAAGTTTACACTGTGGGATCCAAAATCCATAGATAAGTAATAAATTTAGAGAGTGGAGTGGGGCCATAATGACCAAAATAATACAGGGTCCCTATATTATTTTGGTTGTTATGGCCCTCCTCCTTCGCTCTTTAAATTTATTCTTTATCTATGGGTTTTGTTTACTGTAGTGTAGACTTGGAACTGGAGGAGTAGTTGTGTTGCATCATCTAGGTATACCACTCAATTATGTTGTGTTTCCAAAAAATTGTGACCACGATGCCTACATTTATGTTTCTTGGGTGTTGTGTCCTAGAACCCCTTATGACCCTTTACGACCCTTTACAATACCTAAGAATATATCTTAGAGGTCTTAAAATGTCGTAAAGGGTCATAAGAGGCTCCTAGGAGGGGTTAGATGAGCTTCCACCTTCACATGGTTGGCCCTATTAAGTAGAGAATGTTAAACTATTCTTGAAACAAAGAGAAGCTCGATAATTTAAGATCTCAATCCACGTACGACAAATATATATTGATCCATCTCAATGGCTACCAAATCAACAAGTCTCTGCCAAGAACCTAGTCGCAAAGAAACACCACAGACAGCACCATGAACCCGTTGTGAAGAGGCATCCAATGTCTCATAAGTCGCATCAAATGACCCACTTTATATAATCTAAGTCTCTCAAATCGGTTCACCAAGAAGAAGACTTCTCCCAAGTCATCATGGACACCATAGTGATCTACGAATCTCCAATGTGCAAGTTCTACACATCGCTCTCTCGACATCACATATAACTCATTCAAAACTATGGAAAAAAGGGTAGACAATCCTAGTGATCCATCACAAACCAATCTCAACAACAACGTAAAGAGTAGCTTGATTCTATCTTCAAGTTGATCAATGCACAGTCTACTCAAACTCCAAGTCAATTCACTACTACACTCCATAGGAACAAAGCACATCCAATTCAGACCAAAGAAGTCAAGAAGTCACTCAAATCAGATCCAAATGTAATCAGGTCCACATATATCCCTCAAACACATCAGGAAGAATGCATCTCTGATCACCACACTAGCTTCTTGTGTTGGAGTAGTCGTTGTCACAAATCTCAATTCGATAGGATCCATTCCAAATCCAAGTCTCTAGACTCGAATCAATAATCCACAAGCTACTACCAAATGTACTGCAAAGTTATCTTTGAATGATCCATAACCAAATCATGAGCAGGAACCAAATCTACAAGAACATTGTTCTGAATCAATACCAACTCAATCGACAAATATATATATATTTTTTTAAAAAATTGATTTTCATTGCAACTACAATGGTCATACAATAGTGACAGTTATCTGTTGAAAACATCTAACATCCACCCGTCGCATGTACAGCATCATTGTTGGTTAAAAAACTATAAACAATGGCTATCCATCATATTTTCTAATAGGTATCTATCACATGTACATCATCATTGTCATTAAAAACTACAAACGACAGATATCCATCATAAACTTTCGACGGATATCTGTTGCATTAACAGCATCTCCGTCGTCAAACAAACTACAAACGATGACGTCCCATCAGAAGATTTTGATGGGACACCATCATTTGTATTTTTTGCAAAGGATAGATGTCCCAATTGTGATGATCACAAGTAGGTCCAACGACAAGTTCACCATGTTGGAACCCCCTTTTTGCAATGACCATGGTTTTCATAATTACGACGCAAATCAAAACCATCATTTTTTCCAACTGCAAAACTACGATGGCGGGTGGTGTCACTTGATCGATGTTATACGGTCAAAATTATGATGGTTGGCCATCAGAGAAAGGGCTCAAATGTACTAGTGGGTAATACTATGGATTTAGTAATATTGCAAGCATGAAGTGTGTAAAATCTGCATTTTTTAAGCTAAGGAAAATTGCAAATGGTAGAATAATTGCATGGTGACAATAAAAGTCAATAGCATAACATCATGATACAAATCTAATGAAGAAATAAAGGCTCCACACATGTTACATTTCCTTGATGCAGTGACATTAGAACATCATGATGAGATGGCATTCAAGCCTCATCATCATTGATATATAGGTACCAGTTATAAAAGAGGAGCTATGATCAAGGTGAAATGGACAGCACATAATGTGAATGAAGTATCAATATCATAGAGCCAACAAGAAGAAACCATCAAGTAATGAAATAGTGCCTTATCTAATTGCATGATTGCATGTGTTCAAATACAAAACCAACAATGATATCTAGCACAAGCCCGAGGCCTCATGGATCAATCAACACTGCCACTGATTCGATAGAAATTTAAAATTTAGAATTCAACATGCATTAATCTCATCTAAAATGATATATCCACTGTGGAAAGAGAGAAAATAGAAGTGATAGTGCTCTCTCCCAAGAATGGGCATTCATGGTTAATGCAATGAGCAATAGTAATAACAACTAACACCAGGTCACAATGCTCTTTAGAACACAGGTTGTTGCAACAGTGAGCATAAATGATGAGTAAACACCAACAAATGCCATGAATTCAACAACAAATAATAATAACAATGATCCCAAGTATAACATGGGCCTTCAATATTTCATGCAATAGTAAATACAACAATGGTGTCAATCATCAGTGAACCATGCAATGAGAATAACAACATCAATCACAATGTTCCATAAAGCACGGGCTAGGAAGAATCTAAACCTTTCAAAAGAAATAGGGCATGGTGCCATGTAAATAGAAGAATTAATGATGCTCCAATGAATACCAGTTAAATAAATGATGCAATGGAGTGATGATAATCACACAGGTCATGACCTTCACATCAATCATGCATGATGGATAGTAATAAGATAAGCATATGGATGCCCTAGCTCATAGCTTGTGGGCCTTAGAAGATGTTAAAATTATGTTGCAATAGTGTATGATTAATCAATAGCAACAACATATCATAGAGCATGGGCTGAAGGAGGAAATGAGCATAACAAATACATTGCATAATGCTAAATATTAAGCTCATGAGTCCAATAAATAGTTAGCAATAAGCAGAGAACAATGAGTAAATAATGATGCCCTAGCTCATAGCTCGTGGGTCCTCAAAGTAAAACAATGAGAATCTAATAGAAATAGAAAATTAAATATCCCCAGTCATTCCAAAGAAATGAGCTCGGTGCCATAAATACAATAGAGATCATAAGCATGGAGCAATGTTGTAATAAAAATCATAGTAAGTATGCCCTTGAGACAAACAAGTAAATATAATGATGCCATCAAGAAATGTAGAGAAGATGTGAAAAAGACACAATCCATACCTTAATCGAGCTTCCATATGATGAGGAGAAAAACCACAAGTTTCCAAATCCAACTCGAGATCACAAAGCCAAGACCAGTCCAAGATTGTAACTTCCCCAAATAACAACAGTAGAAGAGCTCGATGCTTTTAGCATGTTTTTATCTTTTAAGGATGGGTTTTGAGTTAAATGTAAATGTTTAATTAGATATGTTTTCCCTTTTATTAGGTTGAGAACTTATTCATTAAACATATTAATTAAAATTATTAATAACCCACCCCTTAGACCATAGGTTATTCTTGTTAGGGGAAAGTAATAAAAGATGCTCTTTCTTTGTAAGATATTGACAAATGATATTTTTATAAATCATTTTTGTCAAATATCATTTTTTAGCATGATTGAGGGGTAGGCTAGGATAGGATTGATTTGATAAAGGATGGCTTAAATTTCTAAATATTTTCATCTTCCCACCTACCCCTATATTTTTGGGATTACTATCATTCAGAAGCATCTTTGAACCTACCCAAGACTTGGTCAGTCTTTTTAGAGAGTTTCCTCCACACCAATCTTGGATTCAATGGAGTTAGACAATGAATCTCCAAGATTCTTGGATTTGAAAATTTTGAGGGTTCACCTATTTATACCTCTCACTTTGGTGATTGAGGCAGTTCTTCCATTCTATCCCATTTGGAGATTTGATTTATTTGTAGCTCTAAGAGATGCAGTTTGTACTTGGCTTCTTTTTCAGTGAATACAAAGCAGTAGTCCTTCTTGTCCTTATTATTTTTTGAGTTTTCCTACTGAACTTCATGTCAAAGTTATTTTGATTTTGTTATGTCCTTTAATCTGCATGGTGGTTCAAATTGAGTGTTCAGGGAAGTGTTTTGTTATTTGTAGTCCTAGTATGTGTACATTTGGGTCTTAAGTTGTGGAAGTTCTTTCCCTTCTTTTATTCCTAGTACCTTTTTATTTCTAAGAAAATCGAAGAAATAGGGTCAAGTTGTGAGTCACAAAGTTGTTTTCAAGTTTCTTTGTAAGCATTCTTCAATCTTTGGATCTTTAAAAGTTTTGTGAATCACCTAGTTTTATTTTCAGTTATTTAAATTTCATGCATCCTCTTCCCTTTTCCTCCAAAAGTTAGTTTAAGTTTCAAGGTGATTTAATGGGAAGATGACCCCTAATCTAGATGTCTAATTTCTTATAGGTCACCCACAACCTAAAATTAGTCCCATGTTTCACAGGATTGCTAGGTTTCACACTTAGCCTTCACGAGTGCAATCCTTAGTGACAACAATTACAACTTACAAAATTCAGATAGGACTTGCAGTCCAAAAATTGAACTAACAAGTAGTATCAACTATGCCAATACAGTTCCGATGAAGCTCTTAAGGATATCACTAATTGATTATCTGATTTTTCAACCTTCACATCACAACATAAAAATATTATTCATCTTTCACACCATGTCTCTCACCATCGCATTAGAAATTTGATCTTATATACTTTATCAAAATCCCAAAATATTAACTTAGTCGGCTCCAACAGGTAACATGCAAAGTGAAGATCATATAATAGTTAAGTCTCCCTGTTAACCTCTCCTAGAGATAACAATGATAGTTTATTATCATCTCTAGCAATCATAACCATTGAATCAATCATATCATTGATCTAGTAGGATCACTGATCGATCCAATGTACTACTAGCTCTGCATAAGATACTTCTTTGTGTACCTGATACACAAAGTATCAAAACTCCATCATACTGCATCACAAAGACCTATGATCATCGGGTTAGATAATCTAGTGTGTTTATTATCTAAATCCTTCTTTGCATATCATAACTCTCTAACACTTGTTTCTACCAATTCAAAGTATCTTCCTGTATACTACTTTGTTCTTCACACTTAATCAGTTTTCATCAACTAATCAATCAATAGACCAAAATATTATAGGATGAAAAATAGATAAGAGTGTAGTTGCCATAAATGACAACATACCATGTATTACCAAGTGTCTCTTGCCAAAAATATCTCCCTTTCGAATTGATGACAAAACTTAGTGAAAAATGACTAAGTGTCTTGTCAAAATACCAAGTGCCAAAATATTCACCAAAAACTGTACTCCCCCTTCGGTATACATATCTCTTTTGTAAATTTTTCATTAAATCTCTCCCCCTTTGACATCAATGGAAAAGGAGGGGTCCAAGAATAAAAATTCATCTACCAAGACTCCTATAATATTAGCATATACAAAGAATATGATAATATACTTTCAAAAACTTGAATACATATAAAAAGTTTCTCCTAAGAGATGAAAAATATACATCCCAAGTCTTTCAAAGACTTTCCACAATTTAAATATGTCAACATATAGCATATAATGACTTCTCAACCTCAATCAAGTTTAGTGGACTAAAGTGTGCATAGGCCTTAACTACCTCTATCAAAGCTCTCCACATCAAATCAACCTTCAGAACAATCAAATTCTCTAAGTCTTTGAATATACCTTTCATTCTTAGTCTCTCAACTTCACGTGACTTTATCTTATCTTTGAATTTAAGAGCTTCAACTGCATGTTTTGATGCATACCCTTTGACTTAATAAAAGTTCTTTGATAACTTTGTGATATGATTTTATCCTTCCTTTATAAATTTGTCAATATCAAAAAGATGTATAGGAAATTTTACACACAACCTGTATATCTTACTTCCAGTGGATATAGCCTCCTTCATTTGAGTAACTATAGCACCAAATAATGACATGTCCTTCGTAATAAGAGCACATAGTTGATTATATCAGCGCTGCATGAATTCAGTATGTACCTTCACAAGAGAAGACTTCTCCAAAGTCTCAAAATGTGCATCAAAATAGTCAAGTAGTTTCTCCAATTGATGTGCAAAATAATCACCAGTCTCAGACTTAACAGGCATAATCCTCTTCAAAACATTTTTTTCCCTAGACAATAATCTTCCTTCCTTCTCATTATTTTGCAAAGCTCTTTCCTTAGCCTTTGTATGTGCAATTATTGATATTTTCATTAGCTCATCTATATCCAATCTATCCAAATCTATAGGTCCTTGAACTTGTTTATCGCATACATCAATAGATTCACTTGAGTCTCTTTCCAATAAGTTGAATCAGAGACACATGAGATGGGTAAAATTATTAAAAAATTACACGTTTGTTCTAAAGCATAGGAGTGGAAAGTCAAATAGAGGTGTTGATGCTTTAAGTAGGAGAAGGAATTTATTGATAGAGAAGAGAGTTGAAGTACTAGGATTTGATAAATTGAAGACCTTATATGAAGAAGACATTGATTTTTCCAAACCTTGGTGAGCTTGTAAAGACCCTTTTTTAGTGGACCAAACCAAATGGTTGGATTATTTCATTCAAGATCAGATTTTATTCAAGGGAAACCAGTTGTGTGTGCCTACGATTTCTATAAGAGACAATCTAATAAAAGAAAATCATAGTGATAGATTAGCAAGACATTTTGGCATTGACAAAATTGTGGCTTTGGTGAGTGAGAATTAATTTTTTCCTTTGATTCATAAGGATGTAAGGAAAAAAAATTAGAATTGTATAATTTGTCAAGTTGCAAAAGGAAGTAGTCATAATTTGGGATTGTATAAGCCTTCGACAATACCAGAGAGACCTTGGGAAGACATAAGCATGAATTTCATACTTGGATTGCCTAAGAAACAGAGAGGGAATGATTCCATATTTTTTGTAGTAGACATATTTTCTAATATGGAACATTTCATACCTTTTAATAAGACT
Source organism: Chamaecyparis obtusa (assembly GCA_027943335.1). Lineage (NCBI taxonomy): Eukaryota > Viridiplantae > Streptophyta > Pinopsida > Cupressales > Cupressaceae > Chamaecyparis > Chamaecyparis obtusa. Next base: position 12,564 of record BSBK01010451.1, on the reverse strand, counting down.
ACAGATGCAATGCATGTAGTAGAACTATTTTTCCAAAGAGGTTATGAGGTTTCATGGGTTACCTAGAAGAAGTTTTTCTGATAGAGATACAAATTTTATTGGTTATTTTTAGAGGACACTTTGGAAGAAGATGAAGACATAATTGAAGTTTACTTCTACATTTCACCCACTAAAAGATGGGCAAATAGAGATAGTGAACAGAATTTTAGGAAATTTTTTGAGATGCTTGGTTGGAGATAAAATTGGAAATTGGGATTTGATTCTTGCACAAGAAGAGTTTGCATGCAACAATTTAGTAAACTGAAGTATGGGAAAAACACCAATTGATATTGTTATACAAATGAATCCTAATGGTGTATCATAATTGAGAGACAATAGTCATGAGGATAAAAGAAGTACAGAAGTAGAGTAATTTGTAAAACATGTGAAGTTATTACATAGTATAGTGAAACAACATTTGGAACACATGAACCAAAAGTATAAGGAAGGATGAGAAATAAAATGAGATGAGGAGACATCAGTAATTTCAAGTTGGAGATGAGGTTATGATATATCTAAGAAATGAAATATTTATAGTTGGAACTTACAATAAATTGAATATGAGGAAGTTTGGACCTTATATGATCTTGAATAGATTTTATTCATGTAATGCATAAGAAATTGAGTTACCAAACACTTTGGGTATATCACATATATTCAACATTGCATATCTATATCAATATCATGAGATATAATTCAATTATGAAAATGGACCATATTTGGAGCATCAACTTCCTCAGAAGAATTTAGATGTGAATGAGGACACTTTATATAGCAGAGTTGGCAAAAGCATGCTTGATAGAGAGTACGCGGAATACCTTGTGAAGTGGAAGGATGAACTAGTTGAGGATTCTTCTTGGATATCTCGGATGAGGTATATTGTCTATGTTTTCCTCTTGCCCCATCAAAGTGAGAGGCTCACTTTTTAAATAACCATGGATGTCTGATGCAGTAGCATCCTTGGGTTCTAGGAAACCTTGCATCAACCAAAAAAAATATTTTTTCATAATTATTCTTGTTTAGTTCAGTTTCTATGTTTTTTTTTCATCCTTCTATGTTGGCTCATTTTATTTTGTGGACCTGATTAGAACATTTCTTGGCTCATGTTTGATATTTTTTTGGTTCGCATCTCTATCTAATTATTCTCAGTGCAATTCTCTTGGATTTTTGTTTGACCTATTTGTTCATCATGTTTTGCAGCCAGTTGGAGTTTTTTTATCTTGCAAACTATTTCTTTTGCTTGTGGATATAATTAGTTCATCATTCAATGTTTATATAATCTTGGGTGACCTCCCTTTGGTTTCACGCTTCATTAAAATTCTTGGTGGAGGATTTCTTTAGGATTTAGGTCTTGACCTATTTGCACATTGTGTTTTCCTACCTTGGAGATTGTGATCATTCTTGGTCGACTTGGATGTATTGCGAATGTCATATATATTGTTGTATTTGATATTTAACTTAGTATCTCTCATGAATAATATTTTTTATAGATCCAAATAGAGGATATTTTGGACTCCAATCTATAATTAGGCTTGTATGCCTATTTTGATAAGTCTACATGTTGTTGGCCAATTGTAATTAAATTTATGATATGTGAACATTCGATCTTCCACTCTCTCTACTCCTTATTATTTCTTCCATTGTGTGATTCTTGATACATGGTTCAAATATTTCTTATTGAGGACCCTCCTATCATTGTTTTGTTAGTCTTATATACTATGATGTAGAAGATTTTTGTATGCTGGCAGTGTGGTGCAGGAGCACCTAGGCTAGCCTCCATTGGTTAGTGAATTCTAGCTTGTACTTGACTCTAGCCAAGTCAAGAGCTTAGTTTAGTTTGTTTTAGGACCTTAGTAGGTCTCTTTTTATGTTGGCTAAGTGAATTAGTCACTAGGACTAAGGTCATTAATTAGCCTTTGTTAGTTTCTTTTCAATTTCCTAGTGTAGGAATAATAAGATTGAATCATTAATGTGTCTTAGGCTTTAGAGTTGTTAATGGTTGTAAAGATTCCATTATTTTCATAAATGACCTTGGATCCTCAATACATAGGAGGTTATGAGTCCTAGAATATAGGATCATGACATAAATCAAAGTTGCCAAGTGTTGAAAGGAAGTTGCCATCAACATTGGAAATTATTGCAAAGAGTTGCATGCATACATGTATCTTTGGATTCCCTAAAGTGTAGGAGTTGGTATTCGACCAAAAATCCCTGAAAGTAAGAAAAATGGCATCTAATTTTACCGAAGACAAAAGCATGATATTCATTCTTACATTGTAATAGTTTTAGAGAAAGAAAAGAGAGCTCTGCAAGCATTTTTAATAGACATTTTCTGGTGTTTGTGTGGATAGTCATACTTTATGGATTCAAAAGATAAATATAATGTTGGATTAGGTTTCTATTAACTATTAGGATACTTTTTCATTTGAAGATAAAGTCATTTTGAGTTGATCTAAGTGCTAGTTTTTGGTATTCTAGTTCAGGGAGTCCATTTTCAGCTTGTTTTGAGTAGTTTAGAGAGTCATGGCTCCTCCATGAAATCTAACCATGGATAAAAATTCATGTTAGATGGAAATGGCAGGGGAGTCATTTTTTATATATTTTTAAGAGTTAGGAAGTTTGAAAGAATAAGAAACTATATTATATACTAGGCCCTAGGCGAGTTTGTGAAACCCAATTAGAGGTCTAGAGGTGAAAGAAGTGAAGAAACATTGCATGGTTGTATGGATCCGTACTGATCCAAGAATTTTTCATGAAGGTAAACATCATATCTAACCATTTTTTCAAGATAGAAGCCATACCAATCATTTAGGATTTGGTTTGAACAAGTTTGCTATCAAAATCGCAGTTCAGTCCTAGAAATTAGGCCTATTAGGCCTCTTGTCCTTGTTTGTAGGAAGCACATGTACGATCACTGTCAGACCCAAAAAAAAATTTGAATATTTTAAAACTTCCAAAAGGGTATCCTAAACAAGTCTTAGTTTTTCAGGTTTTTTGGAAAAGTTTTGCAAGAAACAACAAAAGGTGACTGGTAAGGGCTACTAGAATAGGCCTATTTTTAAGGTCAATTCATGATGATTCATGGAGTTCGATAAGAAGATGATTGAAGACCCTTCCAAGATGGATCAAATGGGAAATAAAAATATTTTTTTCATGATGGAGAAGACCCCTGCAATGTTGGAGCATGTTAATGGAGATTTGGCACTTAGAGCCTTCTAAGTGAGTGTGGAGAAGTGAATCAAAACTAAGGTGTTGATCATTCAAGGTTAAGTTTTCAGAGATTGACTCTTATAGAAAAGTTTTAATAGGTCTTAGTTAATGATATAAGCCTATTGGAAGATCCTATAGAGGAATAGGATACTAGGAGGCAAGTGAAGTCTCTTGGAGGGTGTGAAAACAAGCCTTGAAGTTTATCATACATCACAGTGAGTATGTACCAGATCTCTGTTGTTGAAAATTTGTGAGCTATCAATTAGAACTTGTTAGGAATGAATGAAAAGTATTTTTTTAGTCATTCTGTAGCAGTTTTTGTTGCATTCATGACTTGGATTGTCATTGATGTCAACACAGTGATATTCTGGATATTAGCAGGAAAGCAAGTATAGTTTTGTTTTGCACACATGTTGTATTGCAGATTGGCTTTTGTGAAATTGATGGTATGTTCTTTGATGTTTTATTAACCTATGGTTAACAGTGCAAAAATAAATTCATTCATTTGTGAGAGTTATGAGCATTTTGGTAAAAGCAGTGTTTAGACAGTGTTTCTGTGAAGCGATTTTCAGAAATCGGAGGATATCTCTTAGCTGGGATGGAATCTGATTTTGTGTAGTTAAAGGGATGTTGGAGACTCATTAATGATGATGTGGTTCATAGTGAAAACTTTGAGGATATGTTTGGAGAAAGTTACAGTATCTGGAAGCCGACATTTTTATGTGAAATTTTGTGTGTAGTGTGTAGAATTTATTATTTTGTAATTGAGGACTGACTCATTTGTAATTATTTGAGTTTGGTATATAAGAAGGAATTTTTTCCTTGTTGTAATATGTACTATGAAGTTTGAGATGTGAATATATGCATGAAGTGAAGAAAAGAGCTAATTCAATGATGAAGGAAGACTTGTGAGTATAGAGATCTAGAATTGTGATCTTGTGTAGCAGAGAGTGCAGTTTTGGCACAGTGTGAAGGAGGTAATATATTTCATATTATTCTATTGAATAATTCTAAGATCTTTTGGACAGTGGGTTCAGAGATCTTGCCTTGAAGTTGTTTGGGCAGTGGGTCCTTCTGTCTTCCATAAACTCTTAACCGGGTTAGAATCTTTTAACAGGGATTCAAAATCTCCTAACAAGGATTTATATGTACTAAATGTATTTCATAAGACTCCTAATAGGGTCCCTCCTCTAATAAGGAACTTTCATATTAGTGCATCATTTTGTGGGCATCATTCCCACCAAGGTTTACTCTTTTCAAGAGGTTCCCTAGTCAACATATCTTGTGTTATTGTGCAATTGTGTATGGTTATCTTTCTATGGTTGATTAGTACATTGATTATATTGTTTAAAGCAGTTGAATGGTTAAATTATCTGATAATTGATTCACCCCCCCCCCCCCCCTCTCAGTTATCTTGGGGATCTTTACTTTCTAACAGAACTAGTTCATTCATAGTTAGATGCAAATATATTAGTTCACATTTTTTTAGTAAAATTATTTATATTAGTAGCTATCCACTTTCATATTTTAGGGTAGTTAACCCGATCGACAATAAGCCAACTACAGTGATAAAACTAGTAGTGAGCCCTTGTAAAAATCACCTTAGCCAATGTCACCTTAACCAGTGTTCATTTGATGAGAATTAGCTACTTCATGGTTTACCCCAATTTGGGTTTCCATGTAAATTATGATGTTCATTATGTTGATGGTTTTGTGCTTTCATGGTTATATATGTTTTAAACTTTTAGATGTTTTAAGTGCTTACCAATAGAATAGAAGTTAACATATCTATATCCAATTTGAATGGTTTATGAG